>JARJLF010000843.1:0-125703 GCA_029378395.1 Mycena leptocephala | reverse complement strand
TGCGCACAATGCAATTCGACCGACAACGCTGGTTATCTTTGTCGCCGTACCCGTGCTGATTACATGTGACGGGTGCGGCTGTAAATTTCATCAGCGCTGGCGCTAGCACTCGTGAAATCTTGAAATTGAATTGATACCGTTCTCTCCGTCTACAGTCTACAATCCGCCCAGATCCACCGAAATCAAGTTTGCTCTGTGGTGTTGTTCAGCGGCACGACACCGCCTGGGGACCTTGGTTTTCCTGTTGATTCCTTCTCCTCCCTCCCGATTGCACATTTTCTGAAAACCCATCATCACGAGGATGTTCAACACATTTGAATTTTTGACACTTGGACAGCAGCCTTCTCTCGCAGATTCCATCATTGAAAATATAGTTGCCTGCGCCAGTGCCGTCATATTTTCACAGCGGAAGTTGCGAAACCCTAGTTACCATCGGAGAACGGGGTCGCAAAAATGTTGGTCCCTGTCACGCAGCCGCTAAATCTTGGCTTTAAAGATGTTACGAATTGGTTCAAAATGCCTGTTGAATTGAATAAAATAATACAATAATGGCGGGCTCAAAAGTTGAGGGAACGTTTTGAATCTCGTAAGGTGTGTCGAGAGTAATTATTTCTCATGTGCTTATACTCGCGGGGCGCCAAGGTCGAGTCATTTTTTGATCCTCCTAATCAAACGAGCTACATAGCCATCCATCGTCAGTGTCTTCCATGGTTAACATTCGGTTGAGTGTCCCACGTTGCTTCTCGGCGCCAACCTCCTTCACACACCTCACAGAGCGCAAAGCTCCCTAAATCGAGCCAAGTACCCTCGCTGAACTCAATGAATTCTCGACCTCGATGCAGAGTACCTCTCCTGTTTCAAATGATCGCGAAAACTAGTTTAAATTTTGGCGGCGAATACTTACGGAAGAACGTACTTGATGTTGAATTACCTTGTCACCTGGAATATTGCCAATTCAATACGAAGAAATTTGCGACCAACCTAGTATAACGATGGTTAATCCTCGTAGAAAGACGGGAGGTCCCGTCGGCCACGTCCAAAAATATCGTTCAGCCAGAGACTATATATTTCCTAGATCACAACTCAGAGCAAGTTTGAAAGGCTTCAGCCCCCTTCAGATTAGGATATAAGGAAAAGGAACTGCCCTCTCGAAAGAAAATAACTGTCACCCTCCACGGCCCATCTACGCATAGTACGAGGTGATTTCGCAAAATAATGAATGAACGCCGTAGGGATGAACCGTGAGTTCATGCGCGGGCCATCGCTCGCTCTCTCGGGCACGACAACCGGGACGGGACTGCGTCCCTCTAAGCGTGTGGTGTCTCAGTCACGACTGGGATGTGCGAGCTTCTCGACGAGCGCGCCGAAGGGTCCTTTCTGTGATCGACGAGCAGCTGCAATGAAAAAAAGTAAGCGAAAGAGTGCGAATGGAAGAAGGTGAGGATGGATATGTACCTCTGGCGTGGGTACGGACTGAGTCTTGATAGTGGCCGTTTGCAGCGCAGCGGCGGTTGTGGAGGGGACGTGGTAGCCTGATAAACGGGTTAGTTCGAGAATTAAGGAGCACAACGCCGGCGGGAGGGTACGTTAGTGGTGGGGTGGGAAGTAGAGGCTTCAGTCATGATTGTGAATGCAGGCATTGAAGGTGACTATAGGCGCGTTTTATAGTCCGGATACGAGAACGATAGTACTTGGGTTGCGCGTACCGTCGTAGATACGCGATGTCATCGATAAGATTGAGGCACAATTGACCCATAAAATCAGTTTTGAAATGGGAAGCACACACGAACAAACGTACTGGACTTTGAACCACCACTTTGCTTTCTTTCTGCCTAAAATTATCTGAACTCAATCCGAAACAAAATATTAGCCAACCTGGGACACTGACGATACGTACTAGTGGAAAGACATCGGGTTACGTATTGGGATCGCGGAGTCGAGTATATTTCTTGCATCCTCTGGGAGACTGCGGGGCGCAGAACGGAGGTTCGACAAATTGAGTTATTTTTAGGCCGGTAGAGCTGGCGTTCAGATGCAGACCCAGCAAAAGAACTCACTTTCAAATGAAGAGACAACATTAATATTTGGGTCGGATTCATTCTGGAGAGGATAAGATCAGACAAATTCGGTGCTGTATGGCTTGTGTGGTGAGCAACGACGGGAGGATGAACCGAGGTAGGAAAATCGTGTTAATCAACACGGAATTTACTGCAGACGTATCACGGCTGGGTGAACTTCAATCCGAAACACTCCCCGACGTGTATACTGCGTTCCTCGCCAATTATTTCCCCGAATCATTCCGCTGAAACTACGAACGTACTCAGCGCTAAAAGATGACCCATGGATAGATATGAAACGAGCCGCCTGGGGATTTTCCCGCTACCAAGGAGCTTCAGAGACAGGATGAGGCTTCAGGATGTGAGTGGCGTTGCTCGTATAACATCCGAAAGTTCAGGCAAAGAAATGCGTTAGACCACCAACCAGCCGCAGGCGGGTGAGTCGGCAGAACGGCTCGTGCGCGCGGTAATTTGGGAATGAGGTTGTGCATGAGCGGATGTTTCTCCATGGCCAGAATTATGTTCAAGTTCGGGACGCCCAGGACGCCCATCATGGGGAAGGTTTGCGGAACTGCCATGAGATGAGATCACGGTACATGCGGAAGAAATAGATCCAAAGAGCGCTTATTAGTATACATCAGAAAGTACAAAGGTTGAGTCAGATCAAGCGTGACGGGGCCCACGAACAGTCTCTTATAAACAGACGCTACAACAAAAAAGTGCTCGTACCTGCGCCTTGTTGTAGTCCACGAATGATAATCCACGTTAAGAAACCGAGGATGCTGCAATCTCGTCACGGACCGGACAAATTGAACGCAAGAACGATAGAGTGGAGATTCCAGTCTATAACAGTGGGCTTGAAACCTCTGAGAAGGCGGACTCCCCTGAGATAATGGTAGAGACTGGCGGGTGTGTCACGCGTCACATGCCAACTTGCCGTTGTTACGATGACGACAGGACACAGCAACCTGACCCGTTTTCCTCCTCCCATCAACGACATCCGCTGTTTCGACTTGAACGTTTTGGCACCGCTAACAGCCGCTAACCCTGGTTCTCACTCTGTAACGTTTCCGTTCATCCATGTTGTCCATTCTGTCGCGATTATGTAGCTTTCCCGTTGTTTCAGCCTTTTCACTGGCCGGGCAAGTGCAATTTTGAGTCTGCTGCAAAGAGACTCTCGGTGTTTCACTCTAAGAGCTCTTCGCCCGCGATTTGCAGTGACTTGCCCGGGACCTTCACCGGTTTGCGGATACGCTCCGCATTACATTGGATGCACAATGATCTTTTTGCACCGCACGAATTTGATGGAAATCTGATCTCTGCGCCGTCTACATAACTTAAATCTTCGTTCATTCAAAATCTCCCGTTCCCTACCATCTCCCCTTCGCACACCTTCGGCGGTATCTCTTCCCTTCTTAAAGCACTGGAATTTCGTGCACCAGCGCGTCGATACGTTTCCTGGCAGGCCCATCCTTATTTCTGCTATTTCGTGTCTGCCTACTCCCGAGTCGGCTCGAGGTGCGTCTAATTACACTCGGTTTAGAGTGTGATCCTCACACTGAATGGATAGTACGATGTCCATTTCTTTCTCTGCATTGGTTGTACAGGTCGCCCCCGACACGACAGCATCTGCCATGCCGATGCTAGCCCCAACGCGAGCGAGCCCCACAAATATCCTGGCACCCAGCAGTTCTTCTCGCGAAATTTCCGCAACGCCAGTGCAATTACACGGCTTTGAAAGACGAGCTCGAACCCATCCCGGCGTGTCTAGCAGCTCGATCAGCGTGTCGCCCAGCTCAAGTACGAGCGCGGCGCCCAATTCCAGCACATCTTCGTGCGTGGTTTCATGCCGTCCACTGCATTGCTTTTAAATAACTTCCGCTCCCAGATTCTTCCAAAACAAAGCCGCCGTCACAGGCGTCTTTATAACTGTCGGTCTGGTCATCGCCATACTCCTTGTATCCATAATCACCTGCCTCGTCCGGCGGCGGCGTCAGCGCCAACGCCAACGGGACCAGGAGATGGACGCGTCGTTCCGACAAACTATGGACCGCGCCGCCAACGGGTGGCGCCAGATGCCGTCGCTTGATCGGAGCGCGCCGTGGAAGAAGGCGTCGAGCGTATACAGCGCGGCGTCCCATGGGACGTACCTGCAGCCGGCGCTCTCTGTGGCCCCGCCGCAGTATGACTCCGGTTTCGCGCGTCGGAGAGACGATGCTCCGAGCGAGCATTGGGATGCGGAGCTGGGGGGAAATAGCACCGCACCGCGAATGGTGGGGGAAGAGATCACGCAGCCGCAGCGCGCCGCGCCGGTGCATCCGAGGCAGACATCCGGGGACTCGGTGTCTGTACGTGCGCTTGCGCGCAGGCCGTCTCAATCTGCGGTTGTTCATCGTGCGGCGCCTCAGGTACCTGCGAACGCCCACCCTTCCATCTACACTTCCTCTCCCCCGCCGACTGACTCGGTTTCCCCAATTCTGACGGTTAGCCCCGTATTTCCCACATCGCTCCCAAATCCGTACGACGGACAGGATCAGGAGAGTCAGGTGCGGGGAACGCACTTGTTGTCCCCGAATCGGCCGAACTCGTTGTCCACCAGCCCGACGACTCCCATATCACCCACTCCGCTGCCCAATCCGTATGACGTGGAGGAGCGGGAGAAACGACTCACTACGAACATGCCGCTGTCCCCGATGCCGTTGTCCCCAACACCGTTGCCGAACCCATATGGCTGAATATTGAATCGGAGAGGGTGTGCTCGAGGTAGGCCTGGTTCGTCCGTATTATTTTCGGTTTGGCTGATTATCTTTGGCAGGGGTGGCGTTGACGCGTTGCGGGACTGTGCTTATATCCTTATGCCAATCGCTCAGAGCTTGATTACTGCTACTACTACGAGGGCTGGTCGGGCAGCAAGATTACGCTGCATTTCTTGGGGCTCGTCCGTCTCGTCTTGGGTCGTACCCGGATTATGGTTACATCCATGTTTGCGAGTTCGTCTTCTGAATCTCATCATGTATGGGTGAGATTCTGTCATATCTACCTCCTGTGTTTGAATAGAATGGATGCTTTACTCAAATGAACTATATTATGCTTCCCACAGACTGTGGATTTTCAGCCACCGGATTGGCAGTGTGGAAATGGGATACGAGAGGATCTGACCACACATTCCCACCTCCCACTCCTGCCCGCAGTTACTACGTTTTTGAGCCCGAACCAGCCCGGCGGACGTTGACAAGAATGATGTTGCGATAGCGTCATCATTTTCTATTACATGGCCCTCCAACTCCCTCCGGGGCTGATTAAATCCACCACAGATACGTGAAAGCCTTTGGCAGAAGAATCATGGGTTTTGACTACCCCCGACTCCGTGAAAGAATGTAGCAGTAGGAGCAGGGTTTCGATTTCGACCGCTCCCGACGGCATATAACTCCGGTCGCTAATCCAGTACAAATCGGTCCAATCGTCGGCTTTACACAAACTTCCCTATTCGGACGGGGCCACACCGGTGTACGCACGCCGGTTTGGCTCTGTTTTGTCCGTTTCACCTCATTCCATTCCCTCCCCTCCTTCACCTCGCTTGATGTACACCTTGCCACGGTTCAGCAAGTTTCAGCAGCCGGACCGTCTAGCGCAAGTCAGGTCAAGTTAAATTTTTTTAAGGCAGTTTAAACTTTATTATGAATGACTAAGAACAGCAACCAATGCTAAACATTTAATTCCGAATCCTTCCAAGTCCGTGGACATTATATCTAAGGCCCCACGACATATTTAACGCTGTATCCACACATACAGGAGTGATGACTCCGGGCGCAATTGCGCATGTTTACTGCTTGTGGGTATTCAGGGAGGTAACAAATCACAACCAGAGGAACCATGCTGGCACAAACGATCAATTTCGGAGACTATTTGTTTGCTATATCCTTTTATTGTGTTCCCCTTCCAAAGGACTGATAATACTGATCCGTCTTCCTATCTATGCTGTCCTGCTGCGCACTCTTGTGTATCAGCCTTGCGAAGTGTTTGAGGCATTAGCGAGTCGCAGCCGTCATGGGGGAAGCCAACGGGTTGCGGGACGTATGACGGCAACAGCGCCAGTTCACGGCTAGCGGCCTTACTCCAACGAGTCCAATCTTCCGTCTCTTACGGAAATGAACACGGTTTATCAGCATCGCTCCTATCCCCATTACATTGTATGTACCCTGTGTCTTTGTTCGCCCGATTATTTCCGCGTGTCCCTGATCCTTCGAACCTTCATGATGCACTGATACAACTCTGATAAATCCCACCAATGTCCCTTACCCTTGCAAACCACCATCAGCGTGCCGTGCGATTACAATCATCATCTGCGATCAGCGAGATCTCCTTCTTTTGGGGATGGATATCGTATACGGAACGTGGGGGGGGGGGTTATTATACTCGCGTGGTCCACAACATGAACAACGAGTCTACCGAAGACAAACATGTAGTAGTGTCCGGGTGGTTAGCCATACATCAAATACCACAAGATGCCAACGGAGCACACAATCATTCCAGGGGATCGAGCACACAAGACGCTAGGCAACTGTGGACTGGCCGGCCTCGAGTAGGCAGGACCACCGGTTAAAACCCTTAGGACCTGACCACCAGTTGAAGAGCTGGTGTGCGGGAGGAGTCCACTCCTCCCAGGTAAAAATCCCCGGTGTCCACCAGTACACAAGAAGCTGTCATATGTCTTCCCTTTGCAGAAGGCATGCACGAACCACAAGTCAACGTGTTCAACTTCCGAGGAAGGTCCACAGTCGACGAGATTAGCGTGTTCAACTTCCGAAGAAGGTCCACAGCCAGCCAACACATCGATGCATCAAGTCGTCCAAAACAGTGTAATGGGGCCAGATTTGAGGGGTTCAAATTGCTGGTACTGGTTCAGAAACCAGGAGGATTGGTACGGAGTCGAATATTTTGAGAACATCATACGCCAATTTTGCGAGTAACGGTGTGATTTCTCTTTTCAGGAGGAACCCACGGAAGAGTTGCAGTGGGTCGGGGAATTGTTGGGGAAAACCAGGGAGTTCGATGTTCAATTTGTCGAGAAATACTTGACGAATTGGTACGAGCTCTGCGTGTTCGCATCTGAACATCGCATGTGCCGGGTCTTCCACGTAAATGTAACAGAACCTGCAGAGTCTCCACTGGCGGGGCACAATGTTCTTTCCACGTTCCTTCCAGCGGCGGCGTTCAACAGCAAGGCTGTGGCTTGATAAGATCATCTTTGTCAGAGCCTTGCGGTGCTCAGGTTGCTTTACCCTGAGGTAATGGCGGAAGTCCAACGACTTTTTAACCAACTTCCCAGTCTCCTTGTCCTTTTCGAGTCGTCCAACGAGGAGATCGCGCACTCGCGATGAAGATTCTATTTCATCGTCTATGAACGTGTGATTGGACCGTATCCGTACGTACAGTACCCGTTTGTCACGGTCATTTATTCTTTTCCGTGGAGCGTCTCGAATCTCTTGCCAGTCTTGTGCGATGTCTAACCTGATCCTTCTGGCAGTTTGATGTACCAACGGATGCAAGAAGCATCTAGTAGAAGGCTAGTAACCCGCGTTGAAACAGCCGTATTTCCCGCGGTCGGTGTTCCGCAATTTTGCGGGATGGCCCTAGTCGAAGCATGCTGAATAATTCAGTTTGGACAACCTGTTACTAACCAAGGCAAAATCTACAACTGTGGGACGACACCAGAAATTTCTGCAAACAGATTCTCGCAATTACTCATCCAATCGAATTATGTCTCTCCCCACCTTTTCTTTCTCCACCACAGCCGACGATGTCGCCGCTGTCTTCGCCACCGATATTGAAGGGAGAAATGGTCAGCAGCGACCCTTCCATGGAGTGCGTTCCTGACGATGTTCAATATTTGGTCACTGGCACATCGATCGATGAGATTGGCTTCGAGACGGCGCGCGCCATTACCAAATACGCGGGCCTTGTCGTTATAGCCGGGTACAACCTCGAACGGTATCTTATTTCTAGTCCGAATCCCGCCACGTCGCTGATTATTGTATCTGCATGCTGAAGCTCGCGGAAGACACCATCAAGCGGGATGTGCCGCCCGCCAACATCCGTCGCCTCATTCTAGATCTCATCTTTGGCCGCTGTCGGGAAGGCTGCCTCTGAGGTAAAAACCTATCCGAAGCCGCTTCAGGTTCGTGAAAATTTATATTTTATTTCCCACCACATAATACCATGGCCATCTCTAGGTTCTGATCCACAACGCCGTAGCGCCCATCAGCTTCCTCAAACACACTATGGACAACCTCGAGATTCAAATTCAGACGGACTACATAGGGCTATTCCTCTTCGCGAAGCGGGTTGCCAAGAAATTGCTCACCTCGAGCACTGAGAGCTACGTCCCGCGTGTGGTGTTCGTCTCGAGTACCACTCATGACCGGCATTAACTTCAAGTCATTAGGACGCCCGGAGCTGGCGACATACCAAAAATCCTCGGGTCTGTTTCTTCTGAGACAGGTGGTTTGCATGCATCTGCAAAGGGAAGGCATACGACAGCCTTCAATGGACTGGTGGGCACCGGGGATTTTTACCTGGGAGGAGAGAACTCCTCCCGTACACTTGCGCACTCCGCTTGTGGTCAGGTCCCATGAGGTTTTAACCGGAAGTCCAGCCATTCAAACGGCCGGCCAGTCCACGGTTTGCCAGCGTCTTGTATGATCGAACCCCTGGAATGATGTTGTGCTCGGTTGGCATCTTGTAGAATTCTGTGAGGATAACCACCCGCTACAGTACTACTTGTTTGTCTTCCGTAAACTCGTTGTTCAGCCTGTGGACCACGCGAGTATAATAAGTCCAGAAGGAGCAATCCATCGCTGGCATGCAGAAATTGGGCAAGTTGCATGGCTTTTTCAAAGCACATTTTATTCGACTCTCCTCGTAGGCTTCCTCGGCCAAGACTCGGGCATCGGGTGGAAGACCATCCCTCAGGGCGCGGCGACGTAAGTTGAAACACGAGCGGCTTGCGCCCAAACTCATCCTCTGCTGTTCAGAACCGTTGCTGCGGCATTTGATACCAGACTCAATGGTTCGTCTATGAATTTAGCCAGGTCTGGAATTTATGTCCGAGAACTCTCCAGACATACCTGGGGCATTTCTCTCCGATTCGACAGAGGCGAGCAAGGAGGTCGCTCCGCACGGCTCTGATCCCGTCAGTCTCGCCGATTTCTCGCCGTATGTAAAATTTAACAGCGTCGTTCGGATTACCTTATTGCAGAGAAGCTCTGGAACGAGATCATTGGCGTGGAGTTTGCGTTCGAGGAAAAGTAAAGATATGCGGTGTGAAACTGTTTCATGACTTTGTATTTTTATCTTCGTTGAAACAAGGACGTCCTACTCAAAATTCCGACCTGGAAACCGTAGAGCGTGAAACGAAGGTGTGGCCCTAAGGAGGGTTCGGTTATGATCTATCCCTGCCTCCCACTACTGTACCGGTGTGTATGGTAGCAACGGCCGGGTCGCGTTACTTACGTTCGCAAATATTGAAAAGTCAGCAACCAAGGCCAATTTACGCGTTACAGATGCCAATTTAGGCAACCTGATGAACACTTTGAAGGCGAGCTACTATTGTTCGCTTGGAGGCAAGCTACCATTGTTCGCAGCTGTATGAAGCACAGTACTGTAGTAGAGCTTTGAAATAATTTTCTTCCTATCACTGTCTCCTCTAACTCTATGACAGTGGGTGATACGGGGAGCCTCCAAAGTGGTGGTGATACTGAGAATATTTCTTGCAGCGACAACGGCACGCCATTACGCGATGGATTGCTTCCGTTAAACATGTAGATAGCTACGTCGAATTCTTTTTGATCTTTTAGCCCATTTTTACACCGGAAAAATGATTTTTTTATTCCTCGTTAAAGTCAGCAACCGACCACTCGTTACGCGTTACTCTGCAGAAATTAGGCAAAATTTTGGAGGCCCGTTACGCGTTACCGTTGCTTCCATACACGCCAGCACAGTAATTAACGGACGCCTAACTGATTACTAACACTCAAAGCGCGCAGGTAAGCAACTCTATGGGAAGTGGAATGACTGATACTGTTTGCGTTTTGTGAAGACAGGCTGCGGGCTGTGCTCTTGCCCATGTGGTTCCCCCTTTGGGGTCCTCCTATGCTCTGATCGTACAAAATCACAGCAGTGACAGCGGCTATGATTCGGTGCGGATGGCGTGAACCGGACTCAGGTGCATCCGTGTCAATTCAAAGCGCCGGTGTGTGGTAAAGATCCCGCTGTCTTGGCTTCTCGCGAGACGCACGCCTGATTAAACTCCCTTGAACCAATTTCTTGGCTGCCTTGAGGCCTCAAATTCGGTCTATGGCGGTGTCTTCGGTAGGCAACTCCCGCAATTAAATTAATGAGCCAATGCCAGTGCGGTCCCAATGCCGTCAAACGAATAATGCCTTCAGCAAGAATTATCTTGGCTATGTACGGCCCGACCGCTATTTCCTTTGGATGTCAAAATTCCGCATCTACGGAAGATGTATACAATTCGCAGTTACTCAGCGTCTTGTAGTCATCGCCCCCCTGGAATTTGTGTGCTCCGTTGGCATCTTGTAGGTTTATGTATGGATAACCACCCGTATGTTCCTGCATGTTTATCTTCGGTAGACTGTTGTTCATGTTGTGGAACACCCGAGTATAATCAATCCCCCCCCTTCCCCCCCCCCCATTCATCCGGTCCATTGATATTCGGATGTAGGCAGTAGTTTCTACCATTATTGCTTTAGGCCGAAGCAATTGACTTCCCTTCAGGGTTGGGCTGAACCTCTTATATCAGAATCAACACACGGCTGGACACGTCAGCTATGCCGTTTTTTATGTTCCTCAGTCATTCCGTACCTGACGTACACTCTTCATGCCCCATTACATCGCACCTGTATTGCTATACACTGCCTTTATGATACTTCCCGTAGTTGCTTAGATACATTACCTCACTGTCCTTTATAATCCCTTGGTAGATTCTCGCTGCTTTACTCTTTCGGCCTTCTGCCCCGCGACACCTACCGCGTTATGGACTCCTTCACGCTGACAACTGGCACAGCTCTCGTCCTTGTTATCTCACTCGCCATCTATCAGCTCGGAAAGCCAAAACCCCTACCACACATTCCGCACAACAAGCTTCATTGGTTCACGGGCGACTTCCCGTTCATTGAGCAGGTGGTAAAGGAGAAGCCAGGCTTCTCCTATGCTTTCGATGACATCGCAACACGCCTTGGACCCGTTTCTCAGGTGTGTGAGCACAGCGTCGTCCCAGTCATCGGCAGTTATATTCCCTCCAGGTGGTTCTTGGACTTGGAGCATCGTGAGTTGGCAAACTCTTCGGCCCCGGGAATGTGATCGTCGTTGTCGCCGTTAGTCTTTATCCACCGCTCCTGGACTATACAAATTCTCATTGAACGGGGGTAGGATGCGCAGGAGGCGCAGGACGTTCTTGTCAATCGAAGTATCGAGTTTGACCGCTCAAAAAGGACCTCCCTCCTGTACGTACCACTCTATAAGTTCCTCAAGATGCGTCACTGATTTTCTATCAAGGTTTGAAGCTACCCTCCGTCAGGGAATGCTCGGTCTCCCAACGGCGGAGCAATTTAAACAGCATAAGCGATAGTGAGTTTCCAGCGTCGTCCCGGTGCTCCCGCCCTAAGCTCTCGCAGCCTTGGGATAACTATGACAAAGCCTTACCTGGCCCGCATGACCCCTCGAATAGTTGAGCATGTGCAAGAATTGGTCGAAGTCTGGGCTATTGGGGCCAGTCGGCTGCGAACGGGATCCTCTGGGGACGTCGCCATTAACGCTATCGAAGACCTCAGACTCCACACCGTCGATGTCATTGCTTCGATCATGTTCGGTACATCATTGAACGGCACCAGGACGCTCTTGAATTACCTCGAGGCCACTCCCTCCGCCGGACCTTCTTCCCGCCTAGAAGTCCCTCAGCTCGTCCGTGATCTCGAAGTCTTGCTGCACACGATTGCAGACGGCGGGATGTTTCCAGTGCCCAGCCTCCTTCCCTGGTGGACGCGAACATTCAATCGCAAATGGCGCAGCGCTATTGGTAGAATCCACGCTGGGCTGAGAACACGACTGCAGACTGCCCGCGCGGAGCACACTTCGGAAACCAGAAACTCAGAAAAACCTGCCGCCCATAAAGCTGAGAATGTGCTCGACATAATTTTGGAGCGTGAGAGGGAAGACGAGTATAAGGGGGTCGCGGCGCTCACGGAGTCGGAAATCATCGACGAGCTAACGACTTTTGCCTTGGGTGGATCCGAAAGTACGTCTCAATCATACGTACGAGACTGTCTAGCTGATCCTCGTCGTATGTGAATTTCAGCCACCCCAACCACCATGCAATGGGCACTCAAGATCTTGTGCAAGCATCCAGATGTCCAACGTACGCTGTACTCAGAGCTCCTGGAAAAACTCCCTGCGATTACCACGCGCACGCCGACGTACGCCGAAATCTCGGACGAAACCAACCTGCCATACCTGTTTGCGGTGTTGTACGAAGTGTTGCGATGCTCGAGAACTGTAGCTGTTGTCACACGCCTCGCGACGCGCGACACGGTGTTGCTGGGATACCCCATTCCGAAAGGGACGGAGGTGTTGTTTCCGATTGGAACGATGCAACAGCTGGAGAGCGACGCGTCTAAGAATGGTCTGGACTCTGTTCGCAGCTCTTCCAGCAAGGGTGGGCGGAAGACTGGATATTGGTCCGCGTCGGACGTCCATTTGTTCAACCCGGACCGGTGGTTGAGGCAGGATGGGTCATTCGACGCGAACGCTGGACCGTGGCTGCCCTTCTCGACCGGTTTTAGAGGCTGCTTCGGAGCGAAGCTGGCGGCGAGTATCTTGTGCGTATCACCATCACACGTACTAAATTTTGTCTGTCCTAGCTTCTCGAATTGCGCATTTTTTTGGCAATTATTCAGGTTAACTTTTTCTTCGATGCGCTGCCGGAGGAGCTCAACACGTGGCAGTCCCGTGAGGCTCTTACGAGCCACCCCGCTCAGTGCTACATCCGACCAATTCCCTGGGATCAGATGGAGAACAACTAAACGTGTCTTCGGCGTCGACAATTCAAAACAATACGGAGAGCAAAGTCTAAGCCCCAATAGTTTTCGTTTAGTTTGCGGACCTCGGACTGTGATGGATATTGGTACTTTACGGTTTGTAGGTAATTATTTATGCTATGTTTTAGCCTACATGCCTCGTATTTACTATTTATCTCCCACGGTTGAACACTGCCTTGTGACTCAACCCGAACCCCGCATTTCCAGTGCTTTGTTGTGCGGTAGAGTCACTCTGCGTCAGTGTGAGTCAGTGGATTATGACTCAGTAGCTAGCAGTATATAAGAGGGTTCTCCTCCTCCTGTAACTCAACTAATCATCTACTACGACTGCAATCAACTACCGTGAACATTCACACTTCCGCTACTTGCGTGATACTTAAGCCGGGCCACCAGTGCTCATCCTTCTATAAGCTTTGACACATATTTGAACTACGACGCTAGCTCTAGTTCCAATCTAAGACTTCATTGGTGAAAGCTCTGTTTGACTGATTATATAAAGGTTCCAGTATTTGAACCCGAATATATGTCATATTCCCTCGGAGAGGTATTACATTCAGTAACACCAATCTGCTCAAGGTTATCGCATAGCCTGCGATACCCGTTTCTCTTACACGGACCTGGTCCTCGGTAAACAATATATAAACGGTTTTTACACAGTTAAACGGTTTTTTGCTTGGGTGTTTTAAATTGGTGGTTTTAGAGCCAAATAACAGTCGCTTACTGTTCTATTTCTTGCCCTAATCCACTTGAGAGTTACACTGCTCCGAGCGGCGCGATAACAGGACCAAGTTGTTTTAAATAATTCCCATCTCAACGTACCCTCTGTTTGAATCGGCTTTTAAATATTTAAATAGAGATTACCTGGGTGCTTTTTCGGTGCTTCCATATGGGAGGGGTACAAGTGGTATTTGTATCGTTTAAATTTTCGTATTTAAACACGGACATTTAAATTTCTGTACTGCCGCCATAGACTCGTCACCAGTCTGCTATGGACGGCAGATCTTCGTGCAAGCACGTTGCCGTAGACAGACTGGTAGTTCTCGGATGCTGTGCAAGGGCTGTGCGCGGAGTTTGAAAATTTTCCTTCTCTGCTGTTCCGAGCTCAATTGTCATTGGTATTAAAAATTCCAAAGGTACAGGGTGCGTTTTTTCCACATATCTTGAAATCTGCCTCCTCAGAATATCCAGAAAGTGTGCCAGAGTGCTGTGGGAAACAGACGAATTTTAGCAGGAGCTGCACAGTCCCTGTGATGCCGACGATCGGCACCACTCAAAATTTCAAACTCCACGTGCACAGCATTGACAACTCCCGAGAACTACCAGTCTGCCTACGGCAACGTGCTTTCATGAAGATCTGCCATCCATGGCAGACTGGTGACGAGTCTACTGCCGCCATCTGAGTGTATTAAAATACTGTTTAAATTGTATTAAAGCCCTGTTTAAACTGTGTTTGAAATGAAGAGCTTATTTCTAACAGACCAGGTTGACGTGACATTCAAATCCAGATATCAATAGAGGCATGGTCCTGAATGGGCGTGCTACATGGGGCATAGCATAAGGAAGTTGATCAGCAACATCGCGCATGGCGGGCTTATGGTGTACCTGTGGTTGATAGAGCCTCCTCTTGCCCTCAGCGAGGGCAATATATTGGCATGACGGAGGGGGAGGAACGTACCTCGGTGCGAAAGTCAGAGCGTCCATCCACCTATCCTCCTGGGTGATCTCGCGATCGGTGGTGTGAAATCTGAGGGAGAACAAGGCGCGTGAGTATAAGCGTGAGTCCACGAATCATGTGAGCTAGGACCTTAGACTACGCAACGATCACGGGAAGCCGTGCTGTGGGCGAGTGGAAGGGTCGCACCTGCTGGGAAAAGCGGAAGGCGTATGGAAGCCAAGAGGTGCGCTGTGGTGGGATCACCCACGGTCGCGCAGAACTTACGAAGGCGACGGGTGGAGTGTAACGACACATACGGCATCTTCAGTGTAGGACAATGCGAAAAGCACCGGTAGCACTGGCACACAGTCGTGCCACCGTGTCCAACCTGTGCCATAGAAAGATTTTCACAGAAGTTGAATGGCGAGACTGGATGAGGAATGAGAAAACAGTGGCTCCGAGAGCTGAGCGCTGAGGACAAGTAAAGAGATTGCCGTGATTGCGACAAGGTTATGAAGAGAATTGACCGAACATTCAACAGCCACTGATCGGATCGCTTTGATTTCAACACGTGGCCGGGGTCCGGTTTCCGCTCCGCCGAATGCATCGGTGTCAGATCAAAGTTGCTGTATCTCGATAACCAAATCTCGGATGGAATTCAAGCCTTATCTCCTGCCCCGGTCGAATTCATTCTGGAGCGCGTAAGATCAGATACTGTACTATTAAAATCAAATCCTCAGTCACGCGTCACGGGGGTGCTTGACGTGACGAATTTTGGAACCTTCTCGCGTCACGGAGGTTCTTGACGAATATACTTTTTGTCACGGTCGGTTCAAAATTTCGGTTCAGGGCTGCTCTGAGCAAGTTTCCTTAGCTGCGGACACTCTCCCTACAATTTTCTCGCCATTCTCAAGGTTTCTTATTTCAAACCTCACAAATATCATGCTTCAGACCAAATTCAACCGAAGTTCAACGGTGAAAAATGGATTTTTTTCCCTGTTCAACAACAGATTTGCTCAAATAAATTTCTCAGATGATTCCTAAGTCATCCTAATGGTTATTCTGGATGCCTTGCAACCCCTGGAATATTTCCAGGGGTTGTCGAAATTTTGGGGGTTGTCACGCAGCTGGGGACCCTTTGACGAATTGACGAAATGATATTTCGGGTCACGCATCACACCCCTTGATAAATTGAATTTAATAGTACAGTAGATTCGGCACCGTGTGGCATGTGTGTGACCCAACACCGTCGGGAAAATGAACTATGGTGGAAAAGATGGTCAATTAACGCAGAATTTGCGGCAAGCGTATCGCGGCGGGGTGAACCCCAATTCGAAATAAGTATCCCCTGATGTGTCGAATTGCCTTCGTCGCTAATTGATTCCCCAAGTGATTCCGCCGAGAATACGAACAGCCAGCCTCGGGGTTTTCTTGCTACCAATGAGCTTCAGAGCATAACGAGGCTTCAGGAGGTGAGTGGCGTTGCTCGTATACGTCCGAATGTTCAGTCAACAGAGCAATCCGGTGCGCCACCAACCATCCACAGGCTAGTTAATCGGAGAGTTAATTGATAGGCCAGTTCGTGCACGCGGGGATTTGCGAAAGAGGTTACGCAGGGGCGGATGTTTCTCCAGAATATGTTCAAGTTCGAGACGCCCAAAATGCCCATCACGGGAAAGGTTTGCGTAATCGCCTTGGAAGGAATGAGATCGTAAAATGCAGACGAAATAGGTCAAAAGAGTCCGTAGTACACATCGAAAAGTATAAAGGTTGAGTCAGGTTAACCGTGAAGGGGTCCACGAATCCGCGTAGGAAAACAAATTGAACTCGGGACGATAGAGTGGGAATTCCAGGTAGAACATAACAGTGGGCTTGAAACCTGTGAGAAGGCAGACTCCAGTTGTCGTGAGATCGGGGTAGAGACTTTGTGTCGTGGAACTTGTCGTTGTTATAATGAGGACAGAAAGACATTTGGACCGCGCAAGTATAATAAATCCCCCCCCCACAACCACTTGACCCGTGTTCCTCCTCCCATCAACAACATCCGCTGTCTCGACTTCAATGTTTTGGCACAGCTAATCCTGCCTCGCACTGCGCGACGTTTCCGTCGCTCAAATTTTGATCTTTCTGTCACTGGACGCCGACTCAATGAGTGCAATTTTCAACTGTAATTTGGACACATGTTGCAAGAAATACTTTTTACACAGTATGTGTGTATGGCATACATACTAAATGCAACTTTGCCCGGACAAGAGCGAGGGTCAGTTTCATCAGGAGGAAGACAGACTAGCCGGCAAAGTTTCATCCATTATAATTATTGATACAATCTTGGTGAGCAAGGCTCATCGATGGCCAGACACTGGCTAGAGGGCCAATCAGCCAGACGGGAAAAAATTGAAGCAGACATACCTTAGTCACTATGGTCTATGATCTACACCTTCCTCCAAGTATTACCACCACATCGAGTCCATTCCATTGTCTGTGTCCATCAAAGTGGTCATGGCAGGTGAATTCTCAGTCGTGACTCTTGCAGTGCGGTTTCTTTGTGTTAATTGAAGGATTTTTGGATCACGCAGGTTCAACATTAACCGAGTTATCAAAACCGAGGAAAGACTGCAGATGAGGGCTCAGGCCTAATAAATGAGACCATGATGAGGCGTACGCGTTCACGATCGCTGTTCCCGAGCCGCTCAGTATCGGCTGAGAAGGGAAGGGGTGAGTCACGCGGAAATTTCGTTAATCTGGAGCTTACGCCGCCCTAATTGAACGGAGTTACAATTAATTAGTGTCGGCTTGCGTTGAATAAGATGAAGTACCATGATGTAGATTCCAATATTTATGGCGTTTACGGTAGTCATTATGCTAGATGGGGTGTCAAACTAGTGCTTGAAGAGCGATGTGCAGGAGAACGGACCCAAAGTACATGCAGCCTGACGAATGTGAGTAGAATGAACAGAATTAGATCAACAGACCCACCATCGCGAAACAGAACGCTGAAAAGGCTTCCGGTGCATGCGTCATACCGCAAGGCTTTGTACAGCGTAAGTATGAAGATCATGACGTCAAAGACGAGCTGAAATTGAAGTCAGAATAAATGCAATTGGAGTTGGTTGAAGATGCATACCATGCCGCCCCATGCCGCTGCTGTACCTATGAATATATTCAGGTCAGCGTTAACACTGACAACGACGGAGCGACAGATGTGAACGCACGTGTGCTCCTGTGGTAAAAAATGGTCTAAGTTGAGCACATGCAGAGCAGACAACACCATAGCGCACAAATTATGTGGAGTCGGCGAAGGGCATTGAATTGTTTTCAGATGGAAGTCCAGCATATTTCTATTATGCTCCCTCATTATTAAAATGATCTGTATTTCCTTGTGATGCCTTGGGAGTAGATTGAAAGTGTAACAACTCACAAGAGCGAAGGCAACGGCAGCGAGGGTCACAACAATCATAAATGCCAAAATGTGTTTGTTGCGTTCATAGAGAGCGTATGTTCGCATGATGAGAATAACTTCAAGGATCATCTTAGCACATTTGGATACGCAAACCGAGACATAACACACCGGCGACGAGTATTATAGACAGCAGCCTATTAACAGTCAGATGACAGCGAGGGGCAGGGTTGCATGATGCTCACGAAAAATATGTACGATACCCTTGAAGGGCGGCACACCGCTAGACTTTATAAATATGCAGGATCAGCTAGCGATAGAACAAGATACACACTGCGGCTTTGCTTGGGTCAGTTGTCGTTAACAGTAGCTCCGCAAGGATTGGAGCTGCGCCAAGGAGTGCAGAATAACGGTTGAGGTAGAAGAAGGCGGTGCCCCACGTCATACGAGTGCCCCAGTATCGTGCAACCTCCGCAGGAAACGTCAAAGCGTAGTCATACACTATTTGCCGGAATCATTCACGAGGCAGCACATAATGATCGGGCATGAATGGCGCACCGAGGATGCCTGGAAAATAATGAGACTGAGACACCATTGTATCATTCGTTATAGAATTACTCAAAGACATGAAAACAAGATAGCGCAAGATTTCTCTGGTGTCATGTGTCAGTTGCGTCGTACCCAATGCATGCAGGATTGAAGACGTACAATTGTTGCCGGATGGCAACAGTGCTGAAACTCTCTGTCATTCAGAAAGGTTTACAATCTGGGCAGTGAGGACATTCGACTGTGAGGGAAGGAGGCAAACGGCAGAGACAGACTTGAGACAAACTATTCTCTTTCACCGACTTCCCACCCGTAACCTAGCGACAGGCCGCTCGAGAGAGAGATGAACATCAAGTGTGAATGTCGTACCCCATATAGAAGCACCGAAGCAAGCGGACTTGGCGCATACTTGACGCGAACAACATATCAGCGAAATACTACCCTTCGTTGTGCCTTATCCACTAGTACCAGCTGATTGACAAAACACTTTTTGACTTTCAAAAGGACAATAAGACGAAAAAGGCAAAAAAGGACTTTCGTCCCTTATAAGCCAGGTAGGCCCCTTGACTTTTACAAGGGGAAAAGGTCACAACAAAGCTGAACAAGGTGAGCGTAAAGTACAAGAAAAGGGGACGGAAAACACGAGAAAATCACGAAAATCGTAAATACAACATATTGATTAATGGCAAATATCAGCGATCTTGTCGACTTTCGAAAAATAACGACGCAACTGAAAAGAGATACGGAAATCCTTGTAACCGTAGTCTCTGCAAATGTCGCGCCGTCGTGTTGGTCCACTGAGAGGGACAGGTACAGACAGACACCACGACAAATAATCTTGATCCAGAGCGTATCCTTTTGTAGCGTGTAAAGGGGAGCGCATGACTAGACATGGCAACCAGTTCTTGAATGCTCTTGTTCTCAAGATGACTTCCCATAGATTGCACATAAGGACAGCTTGAAATCTTGAGGGTTTGAGAGGGGCTTGGAATGGTTAATAATACAATTCTTGAATGCAGTACGAGCTGAATGAATGCAGCTTGACGATCTAAGGCTCACGTCAAAGAGCAGATGATACAGATACCACCGGAAAAACAGGCGCATGACCCCGGGTTTGAGCGTAGGTTAGAGCAGGAGGCAGAGGATGCGCAAACGAGGGGGTGGAGCGCGGTGGCCGAGTAAGCGCTTGGGCCGGGAGCTCGACTAGACGGCTGGAGTGGGCGAGGCCGCAAATAGCTAGAGCGGATAGTTGGCAAATTGGGTGCATGCGTGGTGGAGGGAAGGAGGGAGGGGTGAGATGGAGCCTAACCAAGTGAACTTCAAATCACGCCATCTGTCAATCCGTTGCCAACATGCCCCATCATGATGATACACCCAATCTGTCTCGGTAACCCAGACGTTCTGGTGTGATCCTTATCTTATCAGTGCCACGGACTGATCCGGCGGAGTTTGAATAAATTATAAGAAAAGATACGCGCAGATCACACCAGAACGTCTGGGGCAATTGGTATGGCAACACCCCTCATACGGTCACAGCCCTCCTTGCCCCTCCCTCCTCCGCCTTTCTGGCCTTATGGGCGGTGACTACCATCTGGCCTATGTCCCTGGATTGACTCCCCAATTTTTTCCGATTTTTTTAGGGCACTTTGTGGGCTGCGGCTTTCGAGTGCCATTTCGCGTCAAGTCGAGCTTGGGCGGCCCAAATAAAACTTCCATTCTGTTACATGCACTTATGAAGTTTTTCCCTCCAATCATGGGCATTATTTGAAGGGTACTGAGTGCACACAACGCGAAATTGAGGCAAGCGTGACATCCGATTTGTGACGGTATGAGGGGTGTCTCTATACCAATTGTCCCAGACGTTCTAGTGTGATATGCGCCATCTTTTTCTTATCATTTATGCCGGATCAATCCGAAAGCGATAAGATATCAATCACGCGTAGCAAATCACACTTGAACGTCTGGGTCACCGAGACAGACACCCAATGCGATAAGTAATGCACGCTTGTCCTTACACTCTTCAGCAAAACTAAACTGAACGATATTCAATGCGGCTTCAACTGGAGTGATGGTCTGTGTTGTGCCAGGATTGGATGTAAGAGGAAGGAAAGGGGGCTGAGCGCTTGACGTTGGCTTGAGGTGCATTCAAGTTTGTTCTGCAGTGGCGGGAAGGCTTGAGATTTTCTGTGTTCAGAGACTCTGGGGAGCATCTCGATGGCCTGCTGCAAGGTCGCTGAGATCGGGCAGAAGACGAAGGGAGGGAAGAAGAAGTGGAAACGAACCATTTTTGCGCTCACGTGGGCTAGCGTGATTTTGCCCAAAAATTGGGCCTTCATTGCTACCCGTGCTACATTGCCATTATGTCACCAAACAAGCCACGAAACCTCGACAATGTCTACTCATTTTGGACTCTCTACCCCCCTACAAGAAATCTTGGTCTCGTATCCCGCCGTTCCCATGCTACAGCACCTTCCAAAAAAGGCACATTTTCACGCCACCGGGCCTTTCCGGCCTTGCCCAGCCATCTTCAAGTTTGCGATACTCAAACCTCATCAACTACATAGGCTATGTATACACCTTTAAATACCCCTCCTGTATATTTTCTGACTTCCTTCCCAAAAATCTGGGTCCTCGACGGTGAAACTCTCCACCTCCCTCCAAATCTCATTTTTTGCACACTTTCACCCCGTGACTGTCTCAAAACAAATTCTATCAACTCACTTTTTCAAAGATCTTGAAACCCTGTTGAATACCTTCATTACCACACGCTACCGCACCTGTCAAAGGGCTGCGGACCGTACCGTATACGGGGACGGCCGTATTTTGGTCTACCCGTACCGTATGCCATCCCGTCGGCACAAACTCCAGGCACTCGACGGTACGGGACGGCACAAAAACGGCCGTATACGGGAGCACAGCACGTAAAATTATACAAACGACCTCTACAGGTTAACCAAGGTGTTCCAAGTGTCCCGCTCATCGCCCTAGCTTCTAATTTAGGTGTGAATTTAGGTGTGGTATGTCTGAGATTGTCTCTGAGATGTCTCTTACAGTCATTCCGCGGTCCTTGCATGAGCTTTCAGAAAGTCCAATTTCCCTATGTATTACTAAGCCTATGGGTTGAAATAAAATATGTAGGGGAGCCGTACAGAAACCTCAATCATGGTACTGTAAAAAATTTTGGAAGAGAGTGCCCTCTTTGTCTCACTTGCAGTCGATTCGTACGGGCCGATTTTTCCCACATCATTGGTCCTTGCATTTTTGCACAAACAGGGCCGTGATATCCTCTTTCCACGAGAACTTTAACAGTTTGGGACATTTCCCGCCTGTCTGAATATTCCCACATGTCCAGCTCGCAGTGGTTAATGCTATCTCGCTCAAATGTCGCCTATTGAGTCTGAATTTCGGCTTTTGCCAGCGCAAGCTGTTAACACCCTAACACTGGTTTCTTCGGCTCTTACGTTGTTGTATGTCCATCCATGGCCTCTGATATACCACTTCAACAATGGTAGAGTGCATGAACCATGTTTCTTTTGTAGAAGAATCAGCATCATGTGGATGTGGCCCCCTTATCTGCTTGTTCCAAGCCACTTTACTCCTAATGTCCCTCAAAATTTTGCACTGGACACCTGAGACGTAGTAGATGCTCTGAATAATTTTTTTTTTGCAAAGATTGATCCAATTAACTGGACGTGGCTGTATACATTGCCTGATCACGTGCTCGCTCCACAGTTTCAGGGCAACATTTGACATCCCACAAAAATCCATGAGATGTGTGGGCATTATATAAAGAGATTCACAAAAAAATACTAAGCAAAAATCTACTCTCTGGGCCCAGAAAAAAATAAAATGCAAGGACCGCGGAAAATGCAAGGACCGTGGAATGACTGCAGATACACAATTGGGAGGAGCAACTCATCAGCATTCAAAATTTCCGCGTCTGAACGAGGTTATTCATCCCATCCACGTTGACTTTCATCCCGGAGAAATAGGTAAAACAATCATATTTCCCAAGACAAATCCAGAGAAGCAAAATGAAGGATGTGCTCAGGAAAAAATTGCTCAGATACACGAGAAGAACGTAATAATATTTGAACCAAGAACAAACCAGCGAGTCCGCGCCATCCTCGTCACTTCGTTACTTCGCTTAGCATCGCGGAAGTTCGTGAGTTTGATCGCATTCCGTGAAAGTTTGTGACTTCAGCTGGATTTAGTGGAAGTTCGTCACTTCCTCTGCACACCGTGAAAGCTCGTCACTTGGACGCAGTGAGAATAACCACATGACCGCGGCTATACACGTGGAGAGTGCACGGTCAGTCGGTCCACGGGACCAACGAAACGCGGCGACTCAGTACAATTACTTAGAACAGCGGCACATGTGTCCGCATCAGCGGCACTTTGCACGCCATTAGCGAAGAGGTGCACTCCGCGACTCAAAACACAAAGTAAACTAGTGTTAATATAAGTGTAAGATCATAAAGTAGAATGAATTTTTCAGCCTAAATGCAACGACAACGATGGACGCAACCCCATGTACAATCAACTTTGAACTTGGGAATCTCGATGAATGACATTGAATGTGCAGTATGTTAGGAAATGAAGCAATTAAAGTGCGCGACAGATCTCGACAATTGAGAGCTCACTCTTCGGACACGCAAGGGTCCCGAAGCTTTAAATATATTGACCTAGACGATGCAGAGCTAGCTAGACGTAATGAGAGTAAACAGTAGGCGCTCATCTCACTCTTCGCGCACACAATTGATACGAAGCCTGAAGGGGAGCAACTCGGAGATACAATGTCTATGAGTGGCATATCAGCCTAAAGCGAAGTAAAAAAAAAAAAAAGCATACGCAAACGTCCATAGGGGAGCGCACGTCTGCACAGTGTCGGAGGTAAATAGTAAAATATTATACATATAAACACGTAGGAACGGGTCATGCAGCGGGAGGCGCGGCACGGTCATGCACTGCCAACAGAGTATTGAACGAGACAGTGTTAAGCAAGGTTTGCAATCGCCATCCATGAAAATGCGAAAGTTTGTTCTGTCGTTTAAGAAGCCACATAACAAACAGTGTCAGCCCGCTCGCGGGGTGCGATAAAAAGTTGCGCACAGTGATCACAGCGCGATGGGAGACGTCGACTCTCGCAGTGAAGGGAAAGGAAATAGAAGAAACAGTGAAATGACTCACATAAAAGTATTGAAACTGATCTCCACGCGTACCCCCAGTGCTCGCAAGAGATAAAATGCAGCAAGAAGGAGTGCCAAAAAATTCGATGGGAAGAAGGCCCCTCATCGCAATCCAAGTCCACCAAACCATTAGCCCGGCTCCCGAGTACTGTGTCGGCATTGTTGCGCCCCCCGAGCGAGACGGGACATGATGTAGAACCTTCAAGTTGTTCTTACTGAAGGCTGGCGACTGTGATTCAATCCAGCAGCGATGCATTAATACACGTCTTGATGCACCAAAAAGCCGCTGACCGATGATTTACGGTGAATGGCGGTCATCTGTTGGCTGGCGCGTCAGATGGCAAAAAATGCTTATGTAGATTGCGACACATATTTCCTGCGTATGAATCTTTTCATCGCCGATGTCGGTGCCCGAAATCGTGTCGGCAATTGTCGCGCTGTTGAGCGTCGGGTGGGGGGAATGGGCGGGACGCGATGGTGGTGTTGGTAGGAACGAAAGGTAAGATGCACAGCCGCCACACCATCGCTGACCACGCGCGCGTGCGGAAGTGACGAGCTTTCACCAGAATTTAGTCGAAGTGACGAGCTTTCTCAGAATTTCGTTGAAATGACGAAGTTTCACACTTTCCCATCAAACTCACGAACTTTCTCGCTCCTAAGCGAAGTAACGAAGTGACGAAGGTCACTACTACTCCAAACCAGCACATCGTTTTGGCAGCAGTGTCTGGGAAAGCCCGAGATCACATCAATTTGCTGCATTACAGTTGAATTTTTGGAACCACTGCACTTAGAGTCAGCTGGGATACACGAGAAAAACATCAACTCGCCAAGTCTGGCAGGGCACGGCAATGCCGGCATCAGGGTAATGCCGCCCGATGCCGAGTGTCCCGTCTATCAAATGGTCCCTTTCAATTGTTTCAGCCGTCCTTTCGGTGAGTTGCGTCCCAGTTCTGTTGATTTCAATTCAATTGCCGGCCATTTGGACATAACTTTGGGGTGCCGTAAATACGGTTTCAACGCCGTATACGGCCGTATTTCCGACGGCCGTAATGGCGTACGGTACGGCAAAACCCGCCCCGTCCAATGGTGGGGTGGAAGGGGCGACGGGACGGTACGGGTGCCGTATTACGGAAGCCGTATTGCCGTCTTTTACGGTTCGGGTCAGCAGCCCTAAGCCTGACGAAAGCCACTGCGACCCAGCTACCTCCCTCCTCTGCAGCCAGCCGCTACACCCTCTCCTACCATTCCTGCTGCCAGCCTGTGTAGCACCCTTGTGCTGCACCCACCACCCGCAGCACATCTCGGCTTTTCCTGAGATACTGGGGCTTTTCATTCAAATTGAAATTTGACAGTCACGCATCACGCACCCCCCTGTCGAGGACGAATTTTCGTCGCGGTCACCCGTCACCCGAGCCTCTGTTGGACCTCCAAGCTGTCACGCAGACCTCAAAACCGCCTGAAAACTGCAAGAAGATGAAAATTTCGTGAGAATGTCGCAATTTTTGGGGGTGTTACGCGAAAATTGACAAAATTCGACTGCTGTTGCCTTGTCGAGCGGGTCACGCGTCACACCCCCTGTTGATTTAAATGAAAAACCCCAGTACTCCTCACCCCGTACAATTCAGTCCCACTCCAGCTGTGCTACACGCCACACGCTACACACCTTCCCACCATGCGCGCTACCTCTTTTGTAGCTCGCTGTCGGCTCTTAGTCTCTCTAGACAGTTACTCGCTGCGTTTTGGGGGAAATATCCCAGGGGGTGGACAGCCAGGATCGTCAATATATCCTGCCGACCCATATGTCTTGCCTACCTATCATCTGGTGAGCATGAAAACTGGCGACGGCATGGACAGAATGATTTTTTCATTTCATTTTTTCATTTCAATTTCCATTACAGCTGTTTGCACAATTGATGACAGTCGGCGTGAAAAAAAAACAAGAACAAACTTTTGACCTCGGGCCACTGTAGCCTCATTTTACTCCCTCTGATCCGATTTCAGAGATTTTTGCACCTGTAGAACTCATTTTTGTATGTCTATGTATGTGTAGCCGAGCTTGGAGGGTCGAAAACCGTTGTCTCGATGATCCGCTGATTCCCGGGGACTCGGACGGTACTGCAACATACACGCAAACAGCGCGCGGGTCCTCTTCGCTTCTTCATCTTGCCCTACTCTTGCTCGCGCTCAACTCACAATTTGTTGTATCTATATCACTCTTTGCCAATCATGCCTGGTCGCACCATACACTGGCAGTCAAGCTGGCTGCCATGAACCTCTTCGAACGTGATATCCTGCCGCTCTCCGACATTCTTGAGATAGTGGGATTTTCCGAATCGACTTTCTGGCGGACTCGGAAGCTGTGGAGGGAGACCGGATGGGTAGAGAAACCTAAGAGTGGTCAATCGGGCCGCCGCCGCCTTCTCCATCGAGATGATATCGATTACATTTTGCGTCTTGTCAATCTTCGACCCGATTGGTTTCTCGATGAACTCTTGAACCTCCTAAAGACGAATCGCTACATATCTGTCCACTTCACCACCATCTTCCGTGAACTGCAACGTCTTGGCGTCTCCCGAAAGAAGCTCAAGAAGATTGCTGCCGAACGAAACGAGAAAGTCCGCATGGATTTTGTCCGTCGCATGACCGAATACCCCGCACATTATCTCGGCTTTCTCGACGAGACATCGAAGAATGATCGAACCTACAGTCGAAACTATGGCAGAGCCAAGAAGGGGAGGCGAGCACGGAAAAGGGAGAAACTTGTCCGTGGAACCCGTCTCACGGGCACTGGCTGTTGACGGTCGACGGTATGATGGCCAACAAAGTTGTGAGGGATCAATGAAGCGGGTAGATTATCTTGAATTCATAGAGCATGAGGTCGTCAGTCCTTTTTTCCCTGCATTTGTTTTGTCTCTCACTTTTTACAGATGCCACTTACGACCCCGTTCCCGGGTCCGTTGTCTGTCCTCGTGATGGACAACGCGCGAATCCATCACGGTGAGGAGATCCTGGAGCTTGCCGAACGTTTTCGTGCGTGTGATTGATTTGCTTGTCAACTATTCGCTAACTGTCACCAGGTATCCGAATTGAATACTTGCCCCCGTATTCCCCTGATTTCAATCCGATTGAAGAAGCATTCTCCAAGATCAAGGCCTTCATTCGTCGTCATTCCGATATTTTTTCTGCCTCCACAGGAGCATCACTAATCTTTGATATGAAAATTGCGATGGAAATAATCACGCCGCAAGACGCAGAAGGCTATTTCATGCATGCGGGTTATTTCTAGAGTATCAAGTTACATGCGAGTGATTTGTATTTCTAGTACAATGAGTTTCGTCTATCAAGAATTCAACAAAAGAACAATACTAAAGTAGTCAGTTATAACGAAACAGCCCATTGACGCACGGCATTTTGAAGCTCAGCTATTTCCCCCACCTTGAAGTCATCTCCTTCAACTCCGAGAGCTTCACAAGATAAAATACATCTGCATTCTTGAATCCGTGCGCGTGGAACTTGTCGCGGATTGACGGATCAAGATCATACAGGTCGCAGAATGCGGGGATTGTTATGCCGGCACCGACCTTCGTGTTTGGAGGAAGGAGCATGGGTTCATGGTGGAGGGAGGAGGATGGTGAGCATTAAGGAGAGCAGCGGGAACTTCGGCGACGGCATTGGGGTTCAAGAGACGTTGAATCAGTGCTTCGGGGAAAATGTTATTGATCACGGGGGCAGGCGGAGCGACGGGCTGATTGGCGGCGGCGCGGCGCTGGAGAAGGGAAAGGGGTGCGAGTTGTCGGTTGCTCTTGGTCTCGAAGATTTTGTGATTAGGTGGGGTGTCGTCGTCACAGTCACCTTTGACCTGGTTCACAACCCGACATCAGCCCCTGCAAATTCTGAGAGATTGAATACGTACCGATGCGGCCGACCACATGGTGAAATGTGCATGGCCAAGTGGTATATGTTCCTTGTCTTCTGGCGACACCCAACAATAGTCGCTACCATCGTTCGCGTTACAAGCCCACTTTGCTCGGAGGACGGCAATCTTTTGATTGATAGCCATATTGATAGGAGAGATATCGTTCTCGCTGGGAATCTTACGAGTTGCTAAATGTCAGGCTGAATCGTTGTTGAATACTATTACGTACTTTGGATTTTTTCGTTTTCTTGCCCGGTTTGGGATCGCTCGCGGGCTTTTCCTCATCTCCGTCTAAGTCCTGGTAATGTTTCAATTGTTAGGAAGGAAACTGAATTAAATCCAACTTACGTCGACCTTGATACTAAGCTGCACGTTAGGATCCTTGCATTTTAGGGCGCTCTTCAGCATATGTTTGTAAGCATTGAGGTCATCTAACAACACCGGAACTGGGATGTGGCGAGGGACAACGAAATGGGTGTCGACACCGAGGTCGTCAGCCGTGATTGTCAAGCCTGTCAAGGAACTAATTTTTCTGGATAGTTTTCGATCAAAAGTTGATAGCGAGGTTGTGGATGCTAGAGTCATGTAGCCGGTATGGGCAGCCTGTCGCTTCTTGGCGGGTTTACGCCATTCGGTGGGTGAGAAGAGGGACAGGGTGAAGTCAATCTCGACTTCTATACACGCGTTAATTACGGGTCAAAAAATTATAAAGTGTTATGAAAAGACCTGGTTCTACAACGGGAACTATTTTCTGCTTCTTGCTTCGTTTTTCTGGAGGTGAAGTGCTTTCGTATTCATCGGTATCATCTCCCGCATCTTGAGATCCGCCTTCCCCGTCTCCCTCCTCGTCACTATCCTGATCACTATCCTTGTTCGCATCATCACTATCCTCGTCGCTAGCGTCGCCTTTGATCCCGTCATTCACAGCCTCCTCTTCGTCATTGCGAGGCGCATCGTCATCTGGTTTTTCGTCTGTTTCAATATGGACGTTCTGTTTTGACTTTTCGTTGGGTGGTTTGGGAGCCGAGGAACGAGAGGTCGAGGACTTTGAGTGACTCTTAGAAGAGCTGGGAGCTGAAATTGCTGCGGCGGCGGGTACTGCTTTTTGACCTGCTGCCTTTTTTGGTTTGGGTGTTGGTGGACCGTTAGAGTCGCTATCGTCCAGGGCTGCAGCGGCACGTTCAGACAGTTTTCGTTTGCGACCTGAAGAGCGAGGAGAGAGCATGGGGACGAGCAAGAAAGAGCAAGAAGGAGAAGCGAAGAGGAACCGCGCGCTATTTGCATGTATGTTGCAGTACCGTCCGGCGAGTCGGGGAATCAGCGGATCATCGGGACAATGGTTTCCGGTCCTCCAAGCTCGTCTACGCATACATAGACATATAAAAATGAGTTCTACATGGGCAAAAATTTCTGAAATCGGATCAGAGGGAGTAAAATGAGGCTACAGTGGCCCGAGGTCAAAAAGTTTGTTCTTGTTTTTTTTTCACGCCGACTGTCATCAATTGTGCAAACAGCTGTAACGTGCGCGCAGGCCCCGAGGGGCCCATGTGGCACAGTACATAAGACATGGAGTAAACTAGCGGCAAGGATGGAGTCGGGAGGAGTAGGTGTACGTAGGTAGGGGCGCGGATACGGGGTGCTGTGAGCAAGGCTGTGAGGTTGGGTAATGAGTTAAGCGCGATGGCGGGGAGACAGTAGTTGAGTAAGAGTAAATGTAAAGAAATAATAGAGGAACAGGGCTACAGAGAGTAGTGCGGGTCCCTCGATCAATCCACATGTGGACAGAACATCTAGCCCAAACACCCTACTTGTCCGCATCCATCGACAAAGGAACTGGCCACCTTTCTGTCCGTGGGCTGCTATTTCTCTTGGTCTCCCATGGCTCGGTGCAGTCCAATTCGGCTCTCCAAATTCTGGTACCGCGCGCATTGTTGAAAAGTCCGCTTGCCTATAAATCTTCCGAGTTCAATTCCATGAAGTCGGAAGCCTCCCTTATGGTATGTGAACGGCAACATATTGTTTCGAATGTCCGTTTGGGTATGCACATCCTAGTGCTTTTTGGCTATTTCTCTTCATTGTCAATGTTTTCTAGGCCGGTACCTGAGTTGCAGAGGTTTTCCTGCACATTGCCAATGACTCGCGGACCCTAATATTGCGGCTGTACTGTGTGAGATGCCCGGCGTACGAGGTCGACGCTCAAGGGGGTTGATTTCACCTTCAATTATCCATTCCAAATTTATTTTCCAATAGAATTTTTATTCTGCTTGGGGGACTTGAGGTTGGAATTAGTATTACATTAACCTAGATCCTAGAGTGGACGGGACATGTCTTCTGCACCCAGCCTGACCGAGCTAGGACAGGTAATCTGTCCATACGATGCTAGGCGGGATAAATGATGTGTCCATCCTGTTACAAACCAGGATCATCCACCTATCCCATACCATGGACAAGGAGGATTATTTATCTATCCTACGGTCTGTCCCTCCGTACACAGCTAAAGTCGCCGCCTCGTGGATAAGTGGCAGATTTTAGTAATCCTCCCGCCTGTCCATGCCTTGGATATTTCCCGGAAAACGCAGTGACTGTGATGATACCAGCTCGTTCCTCGCTCACCACAGTATGTTAGTTACCGCGTCGAATAAGCGGCGTCCAGGCTTATCACAGATTGATGGTCGATGCACGACCAAAAAAGTCATTTATTTTACGCGTCGTTGAGCTCTTTGACGTGACTTCCAACAATAGCGTGAAGAACATTGTTCTAGGGCTGTCAGAATGTATTCGGAAAAATATTAGGGCCTGGCTTCAAACCGTTCTCACATCGTAGCGCTGTTTCGCCCGAATTCGGCCATACAGGCTCGGGATTCAGTGCTTGAGTTGCCTGGAAATTCATCGAAAAAAAATTCCGGCAGGTGGAGTGATACATTCAGCGCATTCTGACAACCTTACAATAATTTGTCCTCTACACGGTCCTCGACGCGTGAAGTCGCGTCTCGGTACGTGACACATGACTTCTCCAAACGGACGCTCCCGCGACTACCGGCCCGCTCTGCGGATCCGTCCCGACGCATACCAAACGCGAACGCCGGTTCCTACCAATTCCCTCCAACACCGTCCCGCCTTCCCACGCCTGCCGCCGGCGTCCACACAACGCGTTTGTTTGCGCGCGTGTGGCGCCACCTTCTCGCTTGCCAACACTACGTCACACAACGACCATGACCTAACCCTGACCTCCACGCCATGCCCGCCCTCCCACTCTCTTCCAATGTCTGCCATTTGCTGCGCTATGGCCCCGCCTCATGCTACACCACTGCCCGTCCCACGACCCCATGCCGCCCCGCCCATGCCGCCCGCTCGCCTCTGCCGTCCATCCCCTACGCTGCACACTACGCTCCTATCGCCTCCGACGCTACCACACTACGTCCTACACTACGCCCCCACCTGTCCTATGCTACTCCGCCGCTACCACCCCGCCGTGACGGTGACTAGGCCGCTGCTAACCCTGCGCCCATTCACGCCGTCCCCGCGCCCATCCATGCCCTGCACGTCTTCGGCCAGCTCCGTACTCAACGCCGCCACCGTGCTTATCGCCGCCTTGCGCTCATCCACACCGCTGCCATGCTGATCCACGCCACCAACGGCCCTCACTGCGCTCAATTCTGCTCCCGCGCTCGTCCACGCCGATGCCGTGTTCATTTATACCTTCGCCTTCTCGTTGAATTCCCTCCCTGGTCTACTCCATCCGTCTTGCTCTCCCTCCAAGGTCTGTCTCTCCCTCTGATGCCCTGATGCCCTGACCCTCGCCATGGTCTCCCCACGCACGCGCTAGCCACCCCGTGACGACTCTCTTGCATCACAACCCTACTGCATGGGTAGAGGACCCGCCCTTCGCCGTGCGCTCTGTAGGTTTTAGGTGTGTTTTTTTACCCTTCTTTTTTCCTCCTCCCCAATATATCTATCCCCTTCTTCCCCCCTTTCTCTTTGCCTTCCTTTTGCACGCGCATCCCCTCTCAAATTTTGATGCGGTCCCTTACCTACCTACCCTTTTCTTCTTTACCTCCGACTGAGTCTTTCTTTTTGCATTGAATACACACATGTATGTACATTACCTTCAATTCCATGACCCCATCGGGCTGCTTATCCTCTCAGTGAGTGAGAACGAGTCCTTTGAGAGAATAGAAGACGGAAAATTCAGAAAAGACTGATCGGCCGATGTCTCGGCCAACCCTTTCTGTAAAGGTGAGTGATTCACGAGGTGCACCGACTTTCAGCCGGGAGTAGGCTGCTCAGCAGATTCGGTGCGTGGCTTGTCTATTGCCCAATCCTTTACTCATTCGCTCACTCGACCTTACAGTTGAACGCCATTGAGGTCCGTGGCACGTGTTTCTAGTCCGAAACTATGGAACATGCATTTCTTCCTTGACTGACGGTCGATTCCTCGCTCAGATACTTGCTCTGATTTTCGTTGGTGCAAGATCGTATGTGCTTTGGAGCCCTTTACAATCGACAGGTACTTCGAGGTTAGTAATATTCGCTTCATTTCGCTTCATTTTCCTCGCTGGCTTGGCTTGGTTAGGTCCTACTCTCACTGAACGCCGATACGCCCCTATTATGCTAGTATATCGCAAGGTGCGTCCCTTTCCCTCACCTGCTGATCCATCTTCGCATTGCCAATTTGTTTTCCATTGCAACTCGTCCTAGATGTGCACCCGAAGGCAAGTCAGCTTTGAGTAATTGGTTTTCACTTAAATGACTCCCCACAAATTCCGAACTGTTGCGTGAATGACAGTGTGGAAGCGAATCGGACGCCAGAGATACGTATACTGACCAAGAAAATGCGCAGAGGCGGGCAGGTTCTCTGGGATTTAATGGATAACTCACGCTTCCGAACCAATGGGCTCAACCATTGCTGGTGGTTCGAATCCGCCGAAGACGTACAATCTAGATCAAATGTTTGGTCCGTGCCTGCGGGAGCTTGGAACTGTGTATGCCCATGCGCTAGACAAGTACGCATGGTCAGCTGAGATACCTATCCGGTATTGAACCGTGCCGGAAAAATATGGGTCGTCTCAGTCTCAATTGAGAGGCAGTGGGTCCGTAGCCGGAACGTCGGAGGGAGGGAAGCAAGAGCAAAATCAAAATTAGATCAAGAGAGAAGGTAACCACATCAGTTACGAACTGACGAACCGACTGGGCACGATGTGACGACCAGGGGACCACGAATGAGATACGTTAGATATAAATTCATCCAGAGCAAGGAATAAACATAAACAGAGCCACCCACCATGATAGCAAGGACCCCATGGATCAGAGCTGAGAGAATAGAAGAGTGACAGGACTGGGGTAATTGACATGATAGATTTTTCAATCACAAGAATTTCGAGCCTGAACAGTTCAACAGTTCGCCTACTCGGAATGACTGTGATGCATGTGATGTTTGATGAATTACCGAACTGTTGTCTCGACGAATACCGAACTATTGGTTTCATGTGAGTGATCGCACCCTGGATTGAATAGAATTTACGAATGAATGAGTGGCCTATATATTTGAATGAATACGCGGTACATCCGAATAAATGCGTGGCTGAGATAATCGACAGGCGGCATGTCATACCTGGAACCCGTCATGCGAAGGACCTTTCATTGCGACGTTGCATGAGCGGCGGGCCGACGGGGAGTGTGAGAGAATAGGTATAGCAGATATCGGAGGCCAGGGTTGGTAAGATAAACTGAGATCAACCGTATCGGCGACGTGACAGAGGGCGGACGACCACATCTTGTAGCGAGGCGAGCAGATCTGTAGAGGGCAAATTCATTGTGCCCCCGGACATATACAGTTCACCGTAATGCACGCAAGCCACGAAATGAAATCAATGCGCGGATCAACAGAGATGAGCATACATATCCCCACTAATATATATTGAACTTGACAGTGCGAGGGGAGGAGATTCGTTTCCAGGGCAACCACGGGAAAATCTGCGAGTTGGAGGTATGGTGGCTGCGCGAGAGGAAATATATTACCACCGAAATATATTGAGAAGGAAGCTGAGTCTCCGCTCTTCGTAACAACACGAAGACGCTTAAGATATGGCCCGACTTCAGCGCGGGGGTCAGCAGCAACTGAAATCATACTCTGCGGGTAAAATAGCGATTAATTGAGTTGCAGGACAAGAGTGGGAGCACGTCTGTAGCAACATTGAGAAGATCTAGTGTTCGTGCGGATCAGCAGCAACTGAACATCGCTGCAATCACGATCAGCGTTCGGTGAACAGCGAAAATATGATTGCAATCATAATTACTCGACTTGGGAAGATTGCGATTGCGGGGGACAGTTTCGATAAGGTTTTGAAGCATTCTGTCGTCGTGGGTACTGGAATATATATACTGATAATCTGCGGCATTGTTGATCGCGGATAAGATGAGTTGTAGAAAGGAAGGACCCAGCCCCTGGTGTTAAAAACACGATCCGAAAACGCAGAAGGTGCTGACCTTGACGATGTATTTAAGAGAAGCCACGGCATTGGCTGGTGTTGGGGACCGCGCTAGTTCCTGATTGACAGCTTGAAGCCGGTCAGCGATTGATCACCAAGGCGGGAGGAAACCAAGAGGCAGTGCAGATCGACAGATTTGCATTGGTTGGAGGGGACAGGGCGTAATCGATGTACGCAGAAAATATTGAATGATCAGCGAACCTATTCGAGGGTAACAACAGATGTTCCGGTGAGCTGATTTCATTTCTCGAAGGATCGACATGTGTATTGGGTTAGAGGTCAAAGAGAACAGATTAGAAACACGCGGAGAAACGCAATAGAGTCGAGATAATCATCTCATTGGCAGCTCAAAGCAGGTCAACTTGACGTACAAAAGATGCAGCACAAGTCCGAAGTGTGTACATAGTCGGTGGAGTGAAGGCTAGGGCCGCGGAGACGCTGCCAGGACGAAAGACCTGCTCCCCTGTTCGGAGCGCGTACACCATTGGATGCAAAGAGCGCGCAACGTTCAACAGTTGAACAGTTTGATTAGACAGCGATGGTTCATCCCTCCAACAAGAACACCCACAGATAATCGCCCCGGCTCATTGACTGAAAGTCTGACATCCCGGCCAACGCATCCAACAGTAATTGATCACCAAAGTCAAAACCAAAGCCACAAAGAAGAGCTTAACCTGCCAGAGCCAACAGCCTATTTTGACGCTGACAAGACACGGAACGTGCGGGCGGTGCAGGTGAACAGATGCAGGTTTGTTGAGGGGTCGACGCACACAGAGAGGAATGTCCAACAGATGTGAGACTTGTTAGACTACGGGCGGATACAAAAGATTCGCTGAGCGTACTCTAGATAATCTTTCCAATGACGCGAAGGCGGTCAACAAAAATACGGTGACTGATCAGTGCTCAGCAAACAAAAGACAAGAGCACAACCTGCCAGATGGCAATATGGCTGGTCTTGATATTGACGGCCAATCTGTGCCAGCAGAACGAACAGCGCACATCTCATTTGGTAGACGCTCAGCTTGGTGGGTGAGGCAAAATCAAGCTTGACACGAGCCAATAGACGCAAAGCACAACCAGGGACAGGCGCAGGGGAGGCAGTTCAGATGAACAGATCCGTTGCGGATATGTTGTTGGATTGGATTGGAGGAATGCAGGTCAAGATAATTGAGGGGCGAAACAAGAAGCGCCTTCAAGGCCCAAATTCACCGCAGACACTGGCAATAGCCTATCTTATCTTGACGCCAACGTGAGTAAGACACGGAACACACGAGCTGTATAAATGGACTGGGTGAGGGAGAGGCCTAAGGAAAAAAAGTGAGTAGATCCGTCGCAGAAGAACATATATGCTCCAATAGACCCGACAGACGGCGATTTTCTTTCTTGGAAGGGAGACAGAGGTGGTCTAGCTAAATAGATAATAGACGAACAGCCTGATACTCAGGCTAATCAAATGTAACCGGAATTGGAAAGATCTGGCATTTTCTTTGCTGTGTGAGGAATCTTGTGGGTCAAAACATCTATTGGTGAGGTCTAACAGTCATCCAATCTATTACTATGCATTGCCTTCAACCCTAGAAAAGCATGGTGCCCCGTGAAAACCAAATTTAGACCTGGAGGCTTTTATAAAAGTTTGTTGGGCACAAAATGTGTGTATTCATGTACATCAAAACAGGGCTGAACATCTACAATGTGTCAATAGCTAACAAAGTAAGGAAATATCCAAATTCGCTACTATCGGGAGTTGTAGCTCTGAGAACCCAGTTTACAAATGTAGATGTTGCATGAAAATCCTCAGGTAGCTTAGAAATGATGACCCATGTGTAAAGAAGTTGGAAATATTTGTGCTTCACTCAAATTTTTGGTGATTTTCCGGTTACTTTTGATTGGCGCGAGTATATTCGCAGGCCGAGGTCCGATTGGATGTCGCACGTTGGACGGCATGGAGGAACTGTGAATTGTCATCTCTAGTGTTGTTACTCATCAAACACAACACTGAGCACTCCCTGCAAACCGAAAGGAACAGATGCATTAACGCTCCGTGGGCCAGCCAATAGACTTCAGCAAGCGAGGCACCAGTTGAAGTGTCTGTCTACTAGCGACCAATCACTTGCTCCTATAATATAATCTATCCATGCCACCCTAGAAGGTCCGGGTTTTGTTTGAACTCTCTTGGAACTCCTCCGAGTACTTCGTTGCCCGAGCGTGGAGCTCCATTGCCGGGTCAGCTCCTCTCTGATTTTCAATGTCTGGGTGCATGGTGGCGCCCCGGCTAACCAACACGCATTTCCCCACATCATCAGTGCTCACACCCAATCCGACGCGTACTATAATCAACGTCGGAGCGATTCCCTTTCGGCAACAATGAGTATGCGGGATTTTTGAACAGGGTATTGAATGCGTACGACGAGATGGTAGGAAGCAGCTATACATATGAAAACCATAACTGTCGATATTGGAGGTGGAGAAAAGAACACAATTATGCCCATGAACAATACGGCGGGATATATCAGCCCGCTTTCGAGACTTGAAAGAACCCGTGAAATTAACGGAAGTCATTTACGTGTGGAGATCGAGACTTACAGAATCGCCGGCAAATCCATGTATTTCTTTCGCGAGTCTCCACCCAGAAAGTTGGCAGCTCGTCGAGAAATCCACCAAATCCGCCAGGCTACGTATGAGTGACATAAGTCCTCTGAGTTATTTTCACATACTTGCTCACCTGCTAGTGTTGTAGCGAGCACATTTGTCAGGAACTCCGTCAAGATACAAACTGCCGCCGCGGCACGTTCAGCAGTTCCGGAGAGTGGGAGTAAACCCAGGATAGCTCCGACTGATATCAGCAAGTTAGCGACAGTGGTCAATATTACAGCCGGACGCTCACCGAGCATGCAACCATAGGCGAAAATGAGAAAGGCGACTGGGTGCCACTTGAAGCCATATATGACGTAGCATCGATAGATCTGACAGAAATGGCTCCCTAATTGCGCGATTCCAAATTACATGACTTACCACGATAGCATCAGCAATCGCACTCGGACTGGGCTCAATCTTTGCCTCTGCAGGAATTTAGGTGACTCACTTGGCCAGAGAAAAACGAGCTTTGAGGATTATGCCAAGTCGATGAACGGCGACGGGATCGTCAGGGCTGTACAAAACCGGCAAGGGATTCCGCAGGGAGAATAGTTCATATATGGCGGTACTACCTGCGCCATCGGTGATGAATGCCCATGCGTATGCCAGCGCGATGTGAATGGTCGAGAGAAGAAAGAGGCTGATCATGCAGCCTAGATGAAACTTGTAATTAGGTCTACGCTGCGTGCACAGCACTCGGCAAGACTGGAAGAAGAGGACCGAATAAATGCCTGGTGTATTAATTCAATGATGATTCCAAAATAAAGCTTGGGGAATGGGGGCAGACCATATATCATCGAATCTATCTGTAAGTCCTTATGAGGCAACCAATACAGGTACAGTATGGAGCTCGTACCGCCAACGGGAAAAATGATGAAAAATGATTAGGTGGCTGAAATTTCGTTCAAAAAGCACTCAGGTGATAGTCAAGAGCAGCCCTTACCATGCTGGAATGGGATCAAGTCATCCGTGTCAAGCCTTGCTTTAAAGAGCCCCCCAGAATTAGCGGAGCTGATGGGATGTATTAGATACGGTTGCCGGAAGCCATTACTCGTCTTTGGAAGTCAACTCCATTACTTGTCTTTGGAAGACAACTTTGGGCGTCTGACCTCTTTCATATTTAAATTACGTCTTTGAGTCTTTGACGAGAGTCCTGGCAGATCGGATATCTTTGCATCTATAAATGATAAATGGGATTGTTGTCATGCATTGAATGAAATTATAAATTAGAAGATCCTCTTTGGCTCCAGACAGCGGTGCGAGGTGGCTGGTGAGCTTGAGCAGGCTTCAAGTCGCGGAATTAGGCAAAAAGACAAATGAGTATGAGTTCTGCGCACAGTATTGCCCTCTAAATTTGCCTCCCGAAGCATACCGATTGAATAATAAAGAGCGCTGGTGTATTTGGAGGTCTGTTTCAGCGACCGCGCAAGTATTTGGAACGCCGAGTGTTGTAATTGGATGGAAAACCGACCCAGTCTTTCAAGCTCCGGTCCGTCGTGATGCACATTGACAGATGACAATGGATGGCGTGCTCCATCAAATGGTTCGTTGCTCTTTTGCTCTTTCCCTCCTCTTCTCTGTTGGGGTACCAGCTTACACGGTCTCTTTTACTTACCGTCTTTCCTTTATGGACTTACTTCCATACGTAGCTATTCGCTTCATAGCTACACACACCCGACGTTCGATTGAACATGAACAAGGAAAGATAGATAACTCAGAGACCAAGAATAGTGCAGTAGGCCGATCTTGACGCTCCAGACACGGAACTGACTTGGGAGGCGGTGCAGATGAATAGCCTATCCATTCGATTTGAGGCGGAGGAATGCTGCGCAGACTCTAGGAAAGCGCCAGCAAATGGGAGAGCGTCTTAAGAACGCTGGTTGAACAAACAGCGGGAGATAATCTCGAGAAGTTCGAATTCGGGTTGGCAACGGACATAGGATATGATAAGAAAAGGGGCGACAAACAGCTTGATCCTTGCCGTTCGCGTTCTGGGCCCTTGAATACCGCGAGATTTTTCGTTGGTGTTGCCGTCTAGTAGGAGATACCCGCTCGTACGAGTACGAGTACGCGTACGAGAAGATACGATACTGATACTACTGATGCTGTTATTGAAGGAGACGCTGTCAATCTGTGGGGACGTGTTCATAGAGCAGTGGATCACAAAGCATCGAATAGCGCCCAGGCAATGCAAGGGGTAATCTGCATCGACTTCAAGTGGCAGGGCGAGCGATACTTACCTCCGTTGATTTCATTGAGTTAATTGATTGTTTGATTCAGCGATTGAAATACATACGCGTTTGCGTTTGGGACGTACGGAGGTGTTGTCAGTGACAATAGGCGGAGTGCCCTTGAGTTCTGAGTTCTGAGTTTTGAGTCTTGAGTCTTGGGTGTGTGGTATGGTAGACGGGTTGGATTGAATCGAAGAGGGAGCTCGTTGCTTGAATATTAGACCGTTTGCGCTGCAGCCATCCAGTGGCTGATGGCTACCAAAAATGGCAAGTTTCGAGGGACCCTTTAGATATTACTCCACACCAAATTGATGCTGGGGGAGGTCTCCGTTCTACATATCAAGGTCGGACCCTGGATCGGGGCCATGGAGCAAAGCTGGAAGCCATCTGATGGCTCAAATGGCTCTGCGCATACTCTCTATTATAGAATATTGATCCAAGTACTGTATCACTCAATGTTGGTGATCGTCTCCCCGCAGATAGGTAGACAAACAAACATCCGCAGATAGAACTGATTTCCGGCAGGATTGCCGACCACCACAGCAGACAAGAAAGAATCGAGTTGAGATCGGCGAAGGCATTGAATTGAGAGGGACCTCGCTGCTTGATGTCAAGACTACTAGTATCGCTCCCATCAGACATGCGAGGCTATCATCTCCCCACAGACAGGCTAGACAGGATCGACGGTGGGGGGCAATTGATGGCTTGATGTTGAGATCAGCGGAGTCGATGCGGTGCTGGGATCAGAATTAGCTATTCAGCCATTGATATCACAAGGCGGAGTTCGGAGCGCGCGAAGCCGAAGTCAGAAGCAAGCCCACGGCATACTGTGAAGAGCCGTGAAGAGCCGTGAAGGACGGGAAAATGGTAAGATGGGAAAGACATGAGCGAGATCTAACGGGAGGATAGCATGGGGGCTGTGCGCGGGGTGATTTTGGGGTGATTTGTATCGGTAAGTTAGAGCGATAGGTCCGTTGATGGGATGGGGGTGATACTTCATCGATGATGGAAGTGAATGGTGCAAAGAATGGTGAATGGTTCCACGTTCCAGGAGGGTGTGAGGCGGTGGGAGGAGCTCTGGCATGAGAGCAGAGAGTCGAGAGTCCGTGATGTGATCTCGAGCTTGATGTCATCGCACCCAGTTTCAAGAAAGGCAATCGTGCACTGATTGCGTCGTCGAGTCGGGGATCATAGCAGAGGAGGGATCGACGTCGATGGGGTCAAAGGATCAATTAAAAATGACGAAGCTTGGCGCACGCGCCTCCGGTCAAAGTTGCGATCGCAGGCGGGATCAAAATTCATTATGCGTGCGTCGATCTGCTTTGTTGTGTCCAAAACTTGGGGTGCGTCTATTGTAAGTATACTGTATACTTAGGGTTCTGCGTCTATCTCCCGCTCGACAGATTATCATCATTGCGCGGGCGGTGTACGCTCACCGCAGCTGTGTCTGTGAGAGAAAACGCACATTCAAAGCATCCGATGGGAAATCCCGGGGAGATTGTATTCTCCGGGCGGCGTGCGGGACGATCTGGATGGTGTAACGGCTGTACAATGCAATAAGGCTAGGACGCCCACGACATGTGCAGGCTGCTGATTGGCTCGTTATTGAATCAAGAAGCTGATGGCCGTGTGATCCGAGGAGCGACGTGTGACGCCCGTTCCTGATGGAGCATCAGGGCAAACCGAGCCAGCTCGATCTCGGATCTGTTGCTTGATCACAGCCACAGCCATAATCCATGTTTAGGTGGCTGCCCGTTTGCTTAAAAGCGGGCTCTCGCTGATTCTGTCTTTTCCATCACTTCAGGGAACAGAACAACAGCGCAAATAGCCGCCCGCCCTCCAGAGACGCGTCTCCCTCAGTAACTTCCCCTTCCCCCGCCGAGCGAGACAAGAACCTCGACCCCGCGGCGTACAACAACTTCCAGAACAAGCAGATGCCCCATCGCGTCGAACCATATTCAATGTCGAGTGCCCAGCCCCAGCCCGCCTATCCCTACGCCGCGCCCACGGCCCCGAGCAGCAAACAACGCCGCTCTCCCTACGAACGCCGCGCGTCCCCACCCCCATCGCCACCCTCCCCACCCATTCCGGCTCCTCCTCCCCGTCAGCCGCCTCTTCCCTTGACCGCTCCGGCGTCTCCACCCCGCCCGTCTCCGCCCCGGGCCGCCGCTCCCCACCGCCCCCCGCGCACGCCCCCCACCCCGGCGACCCGCAGCAGCACCACTACTACAACCTCCCCCGTGGCTACCAGGGCGGCTACATGTACGCGCCCCCGCCCCCGCCCCCGCAGTACCACCCCCACCCCGACGACGCGCACCGCGGCTACGACGGCCACCCCCACCCGCACGCCCAGTACGCGCCCCAGCCGTTCCCCATCGCCCACGGCGGGTACGTGCCGTATCCCCTCCCAGGCACCATCCTCAGCGCGCCGATGGCCCCGCCCCAGGGCAGCGGCGGCGCGGGCGGGATACAGGTCGTGCACACGGACGACGCGGCGACGAAGCTGAGCGATCGTGTGAGGAGGAGGTGTTTCAATTGCTGCACGACGGATACGAGTACGTGGCGGAGGAGTAATTTGAGTCCGGGCAAAGTGGTCAGTATTCCTTTCCTCGCACGTGTTTTTTTTTGCTGACGCATTTGTAGTTGTGTAACAAATGCGGATTGTTCGAGCGCACGCACTCGCGTCCCCGTCCAGAGCAGTTTCCTCACAAGCGCGGTCCTCTTGCGTCTTCTACCCTCCGCTCGCGCTCGCCCCCACAGGCTCAGGTATGTTTTTCTCCTTGTGCTTCTTCTTTTATTTGCATTCTCTGTCTTTCTTTCCCTCCCTGCCCCATCCTTCCGTTGCTCCTCCCTGCCTTCCTTTCTTTTGCTTTTTTTTTCTGCAATTTTCCTGGCAAAGGCGTCGATTTCCTTTTTGGAACGTCGTTAGCGCTCGTTACTTTCCTCCTACTTCCTCGCCTCCCTCTCCTCCCTCCTGCCCTCACCTACCTTTTGTCTTCTTTCCTTCGTCTCCTCTACCCTCTCTATCTCCTCTGCCCATATTACCTTGACTAACGCGTCCCCCTCGCAGCCCTACCAACCCCCCGCACACTACCCGCCCCCGGGCCCGCACCTCCTGCAAACGGTTCCCCCAACCCTAACTCATCTTCTGCCCCCGCCAACGGGCAACAAAATGGGCAGCAAAATGGGTCTGCGTCCCACCCGGGCACGCCCAATCCCCAAGCGGCGAATCCGAGCCCGAAGTTGCCCGGTGTGGATAGTCTGCGCCCGGCGTCGAGGGATGGGAGGAGGGAGGAGGAGAGGAGGGAACGGAGTCCGGAGTAGGTGGGGTGTTAAAAAAATCTGGGGAAGGGAAGGCGTGTTATCGTTCCTGCCCTTCCTCGTCGACCTCCCCGCCAACTATTCGACGCGACTTTCGTCGCCTTCGCCCTCCTCCCCGTTGACTCCCCGCCGATTACCTCGACTCTCGACGTTGTCGCCTCGAACTGTGTCTTTTTACGCGCTACCGACTCGTTACTGGACTCGAACTCGTACACTTGTAGCACTGCACCTGTTTTTCTTTATTTCTTGACACCTCGCTGGGATTCTCTTCTCTACGTACCCTCTGTTGTACGATACGATACGGTATCTTGTAGTGCGCGAGCCGCGCTAAGAGCTCGTATATGTATCATCTTGTAGGCGAGCGAGCCGCGCTAGAACTCTCCAATGTGAATACAAAAATGTATGGATCCTTGGGATATTAGAGACTTTGCAGTAGCCACCAGATCGGACTGATGGCTGATTTTCCTGGACAGTGGGCAATTCTGTCGGACCAAGGCAGCCACTATTTGTAGCTCTGAGGGAGACCATAAAATAGTGGCTAGGTAAGAAGAAGCCGCCCCTGCATTTGTCCGCGGTGAAAGCCACCAGTTTCATCTGGTGGCTACCGCAAAGCCTCTATTGGTTTTGCGTATGTGCGAGTAATTAAATAATTATGTGAGAAAGGAGGGGAGTGAGGCAGATCTGAGCCTAGTGATTGATCATCATCACGCTCGTCATTCGCCTCGTCTTCTTCCCGCCTCGACGGGCGAGTACTCGGTATACCGGGATACGGGTCTCAGAAGCGAGAAGCACTCGCTCGCTCGCGCTCATCGGTGTCTCGATCGTCATCTATAGGAAGCCTGCTTACTGGTCTACTCGGGTTCCCGTGACGCTCGCTCTGTTCGGCGTTTCGCTTGTTTCGCGCGCCCGGCGTCTTCAGCCGCCATGGGGTCGAAGAAGCAAGAAGGCCTCTCGTGCTCGGCGGAGAGGAGGCCTACAGCCTGCAGCTGCTTACTGGTCGACTCGGGCTCGGGCTTGGCTTGCCCAATCTGAAGCCGACGCTCGTCCTCGTTGGCGTTTCACTCGCTTCAGGCGCCCGGCGTCTGACTGTCAATGTTCACTTGGGCGACTAGATCGCCTAGAATCTTGCGCGCTCGGCGTATCGCTCTCGTACATGTCGGCGGCGTCTGACTCTACTTACAGTTATTCTCAGGCTCCAAGTGCTTACTCAGGCAGGCTGCTTATCGATTATGATTAGTGTTAACTGCATTTTCAACGAGCGCATACGAATCTCACCTTGTCTGGGACCGTTATCAAGCGGGTGCCAGTGATTGAGGTGCGTGCTAATAGCAATGCTTACAGATTGAGTATCGAGTATCGATCATGCGGTGCGGGCTCGCCTGCTTCCAATCGGGTGCTCTGTCTGAAAGCTAAATAGGCGCAGGCGCGTACAGCGGGCATCGCTGCAGGGACTCTTCTCCGAACCGTGAACCATAATCGCTTGCTACTAACAAGCTCCGAGTCGGTTGGCGCTGGCTCTGGGATCTCATTTCCCACATCTCGTCGCAAGCATACGAGGCGCCCATATTCGTGTTTTCTTGCGTACTGGGATGCCGTATCTGTCTTCGCTGGGCTGTGTCTGCCTAAAAGCTCGATGATCGATGCCCCAGACCTCGCCCCGCGCAGCCTTCTGTCGTCCATCAAGATTTCAATACGATAGACGCCGTATACGGCTTCCGGTTCAGCCTGCTGAACTGGCGTCTATCCTTGAATATCTGCTCGTGGATGACTCGTGTCAAGATATTTGGAATCCCACCAAGGATTACTGTCACTTCTTTCATGGCCGCTCTACGCTATTGACTCCAGCCTGGCGCCCAGTCTCAACCTTAGACTTTATTAATCTCACCGATGCCGTGGTACATGAATTCATTACCGCTGGCTCCTACTGGACGCTCGCGATAATCGTAGTGGCCTTGAAGGTGTATCTGCGTCCATTTTGCATATGGCGCTTACTCGGATCTATCTGTGTCAGAAATTGCTCGAAATTGGCGCCAATTTATTTTCTCGTTGCCGGAATAATGAAGTTTTAGAACGAAAAACTGCTGGTCTTCTGCCTCACTCCCTGCTGTTGAATCTGACCATTGGGGCCAGCATCAGTATCTGCTGAGAATCACTCGCAAGCCAGGGCACTCCGACATTTTTCGGACGAGATCCTCTTGACATGATACTCACGTTATTGATTCTGTCACCTATCCTCCGCAGTCTGGCTATCTCGTCTATATACTCGGTCCCACCCGCTCTGCAATTGAATGTGCTAGGTTGTGTAGCGGCAATTACTTGCCGCACATTCCGCGGAAATCTGGCAGAGTTCTGTCGTCCCGAATCAATTCGCCTAGCCGGTGGTTAATTCTGGGCACCTGCGGTTACTTGTGACCGTTGCCTTGAGTTATTCATACTCTCGCGGTTATCAACGACTGGTAGATCCCGGCATATATTACGGGTGGTTATGGTCTATTACGGTACAAGTACGGGCCCCGACCACCATATCTGGTAAACATCCGTAACGATAAGTAGCGGTTACACAACGTTCGCTGATCCACTGAATTAAGGAATTTTCCCCTCGCCCGTATCCTTCTTCACTAGATGCTATTTGCGCCTGAAACGCCTTGAAACTGCCACTTTCACTCGGAAACAAATTCCATGTATGTATTAGGGAATCACCTCCCGTTTGCGGCGTTCATACAAGAACTTGTCAAGAAGGATATTCACCGGCCCGCCACTGGCATTATCTTCCATCCGAGTACAACTTCACACCTGTCGCAAATTATCCAATCGTCAGGGTAAGCCTTCCTCGGGCGGTCACCACTCGGGTTTCCGAGTCCTTCGCTGTCAACCTGTATCTATTGACCGGGAGTCTCCTTGTGTTCCGTGTAGGGTCCATTTACGTCACTCTTAGCTGCTAGGATCGGCCCGAAAAAAAAATCCATTGCTCCAGCTCCCCGACGGAACCTTCCGTCTCAATGTCATACCCACTTACCCCACTTACCACATGTGTCGCAGCTTTCGTACGCGGACGCGTATGTTTTTGTCATTTGATACCGCATCACACATCACCATCGCGATTCGTTCGGTTCACCCGGGAGCCGCACTGGTGCCCGCGCTCTGCGGAACTGTCGGGAACAGATGAATCAGATGTCGTATCAGATGGGGTTGTGCCTCGTGTTCCGCAGCATCGGATTTAGGGATTTGTATCAGATGGATTCTGCACAGAACATTTTTTGGTGGATAGCAACGCCGGGCGCTTCAATTCCGCATTCAATGAAAGGACTAAATTTAACGGGCGGAATACTGGCGGAATGCGGCGTTCACTTTTTTTTTCCGTTACTAATCCAGGGTACTTCTGGACTCGATATGGGTACTGATGTGTAATTCAATTTTCAATACAACATCATTCATGATGGCTAGCGCAGCCACACCGACGCCATCGCCTAGCCACGACGCCATCACGCGGATCCCGCCAAGCAAGTTACTTCAATCACCTATTTCGACGTGATTTCGACTCTTTCGAGCGGGCTCTTCAGCTGACTGCTCCCTCGATTTTTTGGTCTCTCTTTTTTTCGGCCTTGTGGATCGAAGCACAAGTGGAGGCATGTGGTGTCGTCAGTGGGTGTGTAATTCCATATTACCCGAATCCGAGGGCGCGGTACACATTACAAATAAATGTCGAATTTCGTGTACTTACACACGTCTCCTGGGTAACCGATTGTCTCAGTCTCAGACCAATTGAGCTGGTTTGTGGCTTACATGGACTTTCCGCATCTGTATTCTCGGGATGCCACAACAACGCGCGAAAAGACCCCAACCGACAAGTCATGAGTATTTATGCTACCGAGAGGGGTAAATTTGTGAGGAGCCTGCTTTTATGATTGCACAGTCCGTTATTCCATGCGTGAGCTGTCGCTCTCTATCCATTATTCCCACACATTAAAAAAGAACTGAGTCTGGACCCCGGAACGACTCGGTTTACGTTGGGGCGCGCCAGTTCGACGTGATCAGATGGTCAGATGGCGCCATCTGATATCGGAGTTAGCCACCCCCCGACAGATGGCTTGATCAAGGCTTGATTCGAATTCGCTTTGAATCCGGCTTTCAATTGGGCCGGGCTACGGGTACCTACAGTTACGAGGTTGCCGTCTTACCAGCGATGCGTACCTTGACGTCTCCGTGCTTCTACGCGGAGCCTTAAGGTATAACTATACCTTTCTCCGAACTCTGAGGGTCCTGGGCCACTTGCGGTCTCACCCGGTAGCTATCTGCGGTCACCTACCGGTTGCATTTCTGGTGGAAAAGGAAAAGAAAAGAAAAAGCGACCCGCCAAGTTGACGCGGGAGAAGGCTCGCACCGCCTCTGATGACATGCCACACTTTTAAAATTAACCTGTACCGCGTGCGGCCCAGTCCGCGGTCTGCCCAGTACAATAGCCTGTCTCGCTCAGCGCTTCCTGGCCAGCAGCCAGCGTTCCGGGACCCAATCACAGCCATTGGAATACAATTTGCGGTTTTTTGGCGCTTCCAAGACACTTCGAAGCTACTTATGTATGACACGGTGTCCAGGTCGATGCGAAGTTGATGAACAATCTGCGCTTCCGCCGGACTCGCACGAGTGAGGTCGGTTAGGATTTGGGCAAGGCAGAAAATAATTTGAGGGACAGGACTTGCCTCGTTGTAAAGAAGTTCAGATGTGGATAATTAATTACGGGTGGAGCCTCCACATCACTACCGGTGTAAGGATAGGGTCACGCCATGCTGCTGCTTCTCCGAGAGGCATTAAAATATTTTTCGCAGTCACGCGCGCCTAACAAATAGGAAACCGGGGGGAATATTTGCGCCTAGCGGAGATTGTGTGTTTGTTGGATGCCGTCGGAGGACGGGAATAACTGCTGACGCCGGTCCTGGGTTGGTTAAATTACAATGGCATCATCTACAGCTTCAACAGCCGCTGAGAATGAGGTAAGGTTTATGTGGGGAAAAGTTCTGTCCGAAAATAGTGTTTATCGACTCTCCTGCCATGTGGACGACTCCAGCACAGAATCGCACGTTCAAATGTTCTGCAGATAGCACTGATGGAGGCGTACGGCGACATACTACATACGACGCATGGAGCGGACTTGATAGACAGCCTGCACAGAACCGGGAAACAGTGGGAAAGCCGCATTGCTTAATTTTGTTCATTAAACCTAGGGTCCGGGGTCCTCTCGAAAATTCCATACATTGAGGGGTACGCAGCAGCGGAAATCGTCAATGGAATGATTGATCGTTATCATTTCACACGCGGCACAGATCACAGACAGCGCCTACGCATAGCAGATGGGATGAGGTTATCAGCAGTTGCAATCAAGATCTGCCAGGTTCGGGGAATTAGCTCAGTATCAAATGAACCGACATGCTGTCCGAGCGCATTGCTGCGCTTGTCAGGTCTAATTCAAGCGAGTCTTGTTGACGGAGGTGTGGTCACATGATAGACATCGAGTTCCTAAGGCTCAGTTTCAGAATTTGTAATACTGTAGTATTTCATTCAATTCGTCAGTCACGTGATTTTCGACTTCCAGAAAATCCCATAAATCGAGAAAAAATTATTGCCGGGGTCAAAATTTTTTGGTGTGACGCGTGACCGACGAATCGAATGAAATAATACAGTAACTGTCTTTTTGAGCTGAGTCTCGACCTAAAATAGACAAAGCTCGCAAGAGTGGTCGGCGAGATGGACAGACCGAGGAGACGACGAGGCTAGGAATCGTACGCCAAATGAATAAAATTAAACGAGACGAGCTTGGTTGGAGCCACTAAATCAAGGAGATACGTCAATGTGCAGCTTGTGCAAGGAATTGACGAAGAATCATCGCAGCAGGATTTGGAATCAACAATCTTTAGCGTGATTTGTTTTGCATAGACCGGGAACTTGGAAGTAAAGTGCATAAGTACGACGTCTGCCGCGCGTGCCGCGACCCCCTCCCACAAGCATATTCATTTTTAGTTGCACTGGGGGGGGAGGGAATTTATTATGCTCGCGTGGTCCAAATCTCGGAACAACGAGTTTACCGAGTAGCAATGTACGGGTGGTTATCCTTACATATAACTACGGGATGCCGGGATGCAAACGCAGGATGAGGTTAGAAAACCAGTGAGAGATGTTTACGGTAAAGGAACGAAACGACAGCGGAGCCGGATAACCTATTGGATTGGACGATACGAACACCTAATGGATCAGAAAGAGTAGAGACATGAATTTAAATGCAATCGAAACACACCAGTTTGAACGGACTATTTAAAGCGGGCTTTAAACAGAGGTAAATACACTTGTTTAAGCGGTTAAACGAGGGAACACACCTATTTAAACTGTCACCGAGGGGATTTCTGTTGAAATACCAGCAACACCTTGGCGTACCATGTTGACGATGACAGAATTATGATACAAAGCGTGGAAATGGAATGCCCGAAGATGAGGGTCGTTCTGGGGCTAGGTGGCCTCGGCGTCGGACAGTCTGCGGGAGCGTGGGAGTGCCCACGATCATAATGTCAAGTCAGTGAGAGCAAGACCCTGTCCAAGAGACTCACCATGCGAAGTGTGGGAATGGGGGGCCGGGAATAGTGATGCAGCGTGGGTGGCATCAGCCTCCGGAAACAACATGTGCACAATCCCCGGAACATGGTAGAGCAACTCTTCCACAAAAATGAAATCAGGGAATGCCACTTATAGATTCTAGAAGTGGCACCGCAGTAGTGGCGGTGAGTCATCATGTCCGAAGCTCGGTAAGGAGTAGTGGGTGAGCAAAATGGGCTTTACGAGGTGGAGTAAGAATGTTGGTCAGACCATTGGACACCAGGAATGGGTTTATGGAAGAAGAAATAGTCCAGACGAGTCGTGGTGAAAGGCAAGAGTAGAAATAGCACGTGGCCACTTTACCAACATTTGATCGCCAGTGGTGTACAGCCGCCTGTCAAAATAGTTTTCTCTCCCCGTCGACTTTTGCGTAGATAGATCACTCCGGAAAAAGTGAGGTTTCAGTGGGGCCAAAAAAGTTTCGGAAATGGTTCATATCAGCAACAGAATAAGTAGACCTGAAAGTGTACCTGAAATCTGTGTTTCTGGTTGAGCTAAAATGGTAACATAAACAGGTCGTATCCGGAACAGCATTTGAGGACCCGGTAATTCCCGTTTCTGGGTGCATATCCACCTCACTGATACAGAAGCTGAAACGAAGGGTTTCAGGAGCAGTTTATTGTGTCCTGAAATCAATAGTATCGGCCACAATTTCGGGTGTTCCCGATACTACTGTTTCCAGGCTTCCCAAAACGGATCGGGTCGGGCCGATGGGTTTCAGGCAGTCTGAAAACAATAATTTCGGGGGCACCCGAAACTGTAGCTTATATGATTCATTTGAGGTAACAATAAACTTCTCCTGAAATGTATGATTTCAGCAGGAGTTTCTGGAAAGCCAATATGGTTCCCGGTACAGGACATTTCAGATGATTGAAAAATAATGCTCTTTTCACCATGCATTTCAGTCCTTCAGAAATGTTGCATTTTGGTTTCAATTTCAGGGCTATATATTTGCTTGCTGATGCGAATTATTTCAGAAACGTATTTGGGAGCCCCGAAACTTGACTTATTGCGGAGTGGATGGCCTGGGCGTAGCAATCTTGAACGACGGTGGGAATCCGACTACGCGGCATGTTCGCAATCTTCAACCGAAGTGCTGAGGTGCTGCAAAGGTCGTGCTCTTGTTGATTTTTCAGATTCAGGCGAAAAAGCCCCGACAGACTTAGAAATTTAGGTGGGTCAGGAGAATCTGACCTCATAATGTAAGTCTCACTGCGTTCAGCAGGGTTCTAGCCACGCACCGCCTCGCCGGACCTAGCCGGCCGTGTTTGGCTTACCGACCAAGCCGCATCTGGCTAGCCGCACTGGCGGCACCTCACCACAGCTAGCCTGAGTTCCCCACAGCTAGCCAGCGCCTCTGGCTACCTCCACCCTCTCCTTTGCATTAGAGCACTTATAATATCAAATAGTGCAGACATAAGTAAGCGAGCGGCGGTTGAGCGCTATTACCCTCGGCAAAATAAAATTGATTCCTAATGGATGCGGAGTTGGATTAGTCTCGTATCAACCCCTCATGACATCCCAATTTAGGAACCTCTCATGACAGCTTGAGGTCAGTAAATATTACAATGACTGCAAAACAATCCTGGATATATGACAGCTAACTGCAAAACCCTAGAGCGCTTCTAAAAAAACTTGACTTACGCACGTTGACATCGCTTACATTTGCTTACAGTGCTCCAGTGCGCGCAGGTGTGGAGCGCTGTGTTTCAAAAGGAAATTGATGTCATAAATTCCTAGCAGATACTGAGCTGCGCAAGAAGATTTGAGTAAATAAAAAAACATCAGCGGTAATTCAAGTTTGACAGCATGAGGACGGCATACCTCCAATTCGGGGATACCAGTTTTAAGAAGCGGCGGAGTCGTTAGCATGAAAGGTGACCTATACGGTTAAGGCACATGGCAGATAGCGAGCAAATCCACAAGGTCCTGTGCATGTTAGGTAAGCTTCCTTCAGTTGCGTGTAGTTCTGTGTACGACAACTTAGTCAAGATGTTGAGATAGGAGGCTACGTGTCAGCCCGACAGAGCCACGTATGCCGCAGACGTGGAGGATGCGTGTAACTGACGCGTCAAGAGGTTGCCATGGAGCTGGACTCCTGGAAACGCGTTGAGACACGTCGCAGGACGCGCCACTCATTGTTTACCAAGTCAGGGAGTTTGAACTCCGCATTCTCCTACTTACATTGTTCTCTAGAAAGGTATAAATACTGGCATGTATTCTGGTAGTATATACCAGTTTTCCCCTCCCATTTTACAATACAAGACTGCGCTGCACAGATCAGAGATCAGGGCATGTGTGCGTGGCTAGAAGATCGGAGCGCGGCGCCAGGTGCTTCAGTGTGCAACCTAAATGTGTCAGTATATTGCACATGCCATGTATGTGCCGACTACACGCAAATAAGTTATTGGCCTAGAACGTACCTGTTGGCGTGGTCTATAAGTGAGAAATCCACTGATAAGCAGTGAATGAACACACCTATGAAAATGCTATATTTTTCGCTTTTCAAATGTGTAGTTCATTCCTATTGTATCATTTAATAGAGGCAGTACTAAGAACCCGAAGTAGCTGGCCTGTGGCCAGCATCACAAGAGCAACGGGACAACACTCTGGTGGAAGCCAGAGGTGTTTCTGACATGTTCTCGCTCTGAAACGTGTAGGAGATTGTGTAGCCCAACTAAACCAGAGGGTATTTCGTTGGTACTGGTAGTTTCGGTAGTTTCAATACCGAAACATCGAGGACCAGAGTGACGAGCGACTATGTGGTTATCTATTTGGGAGTATCGACGTGTTCGCATCGATCCAGGTGACGTGAAAGGCACCAGAGGCGGTGTTTCGGTTGTAGCCGAAGCGTCGGTTACTCGGCAACGGACATCATAGTGGGATAGTAAGCGAAGGGGACCCATGATCGTCGATCCCGGACTTCCCAGGACTTCCCCTTTGGGTGATAGGAGCGTTCTGGAGTATCCATCCTGAATCCACACTCGAAGTGGGGTATCGTTCGAAGCCTACATGGCTGGAGACTCTAGTTTCCATGAAGACCTTCGAGGGATACTCCCAAAAAGCAAGTTACATTGCAAAAAGGATTACATGGTGGTTGATGCCTAAGCTGCCATCAATCCACCATGTGCAGAATATTACCAAGGAACGGTCGGAATATACTCGGAATGGCGTGCTCAGTGCCCCCGACCAATAGGACTCATTATATTTTAATTGCCAAGACGGATACACGGATTGCGAGGCGGTTAAACGGACCTTTTACTTAATTCTTTCTTTGTCATAGTCATATTTTGGATTGTATAAGTAGCTAGAGGTGTTTCTAGGGTCGGCACTGAATCCTCCCCCACTAGTAAGCCTTGTGCTTGCGCCTGGGAGAATTCTAGTCAATCTTCGGACACCTACCAACGTCAGTTTGTAGGAGTTGGAATATCACCATTGTTGGATTGGATAAAACATCTGAGCGTGGCTCTTGAATTGTATAGAATCGCCGGCCTTGGGTCTTGAATCGTATTGAATCGCTGGTCTTGGACTTTGAATCGTTGGGAATCGTTTGGAATCGTCTGTCTTGTTGTCTTGTTGTCTGGAACCACCACCATCTTTGTTAAAACTTTGCGGAACTTTCAGTTTCGTTTTGGAATATTGGTGAACCTCACAGTTCCCTTCATTCCAATAAACTCTATTTGTGTTGTTTGCGTTGGAAACTTCAGAATCCTTTGGATCCTTAGTTTCCATCATCATAGTCGGTCATAACCGACTCAAGTCTTGGTGTCCGAAACAGATATCCCTTGGGATCTCTTAGTTTCGTTCATAACAAATGCTTGCTACGTCTTACAACGACTTCTTGAATTAAACTTTCTCCCAATCAACCTTTACAAGGCTCTGAATCAGGACTGACACTCGTCTGGTACCTCTGGAACGAACATTACACTGCACTTGCTGCATACTATTGGTTGTTTGGGATTAGATTCGTCTGTTCCATCCGATTCTTTGGTTGTAGTATTTTGTTTTGGCTGTTTCTGTTAGTTTCCATCCTAGGTTCGGAGCTCACTTATCACCACCTAAAGAAGGAAAACATAAGAGCAGTGAGATTTAGGGACATACCTGTGTGACCGCCTGCACCCCAGAGATCGACGCGAGAGATGGTGTGGGTCAAAGTGTCACCAAGCGCGTGCGGGGAGCGGAATTATGTAGCGGGCAGGGGAAGCATCTGAAATGAAGGCGTAAACACGGACACCGCGCATACAGGACAGCGAGGGGGGTCATGTCGCGACATACATAGGTATGGAAGTCGATCAATCGACGTACCGAGACCCTGTCCATGGAGAGTTGGTCGGTGGCGGTATGCCGGAGGCCACATAAATGGACCAAGCACGCCAGAAGGACAGCATTACCCCCCAGGCTAGACAACATATTTTTGATCAGTCCACTGCACTGGGGCTCAGAATATGGATCATTCCTGCATACACACTTCATCTATGTTTGACTTTCGATCAGTCCTTTCTTAACCCCTGAGGATTAAGTACCCGATAGAAATTTCGAGAGGTGGAGAAAACTCCTTGAGATAGAAATCGGCAGAGCATCTCACAGAATAAATTATAACACATATTTGGCCTTTTAGGAGTGATGCCGAGAGCTATCAGTGCTTAGTTATGCTGTAATCAACAGTAAAATCCGAAACAGATTACCATTTCAGGCGGTCTTTAATACGACTTTCATAATTGAATACTGCTGGCTCACCATTCCTCGCATCCGGGTCCTGTCGAGCAAGGAATCTTCTGGGTAAAATACAATCGTGTTCACCAGACTACAATAATTCACTTTTACCCCTGCCTTGACTATTTGAATGGACACGGGTCCCAGATTAGTTCAATACCAAGGCAGTGGGGTCAGGATGTTCTAGAGATATTATCCAATTTAGCCTTAATATCTGCGTGCCTTTGAAATAGCCAACAAATCATAATATGTTCGTTTGTACAAAATTGATTTTGGCGCACGCACTTGTGATTTTGTGCGCACGACCTCAATTGCGCGCGCGCGCATTAAATAAGTGCCTAGGTAACTGCAGCTAACTGCCCACACCGTACTCGCTGGCCTTCGATAATTCGGGATCCCATCCCATCCTCGATCCACGAAGGCCTGAGGGAGATTCATGTCTCAAGCAGTAAAGAGGAGATGGGGGAAGTGTGGTACGGTGTTGAGGCCCAGCGTTGTGGGCGATGGTTGATGTGGGGAGCCCATGCAGCGGCTGGCCATAGTGGGGAATTGATATATCACTTGTCTCTTGCGAGAGATAAGCCGTGAGACATCCCGGACTCTCGTCGAGAGATGCACAAGATATATCATGTTAGAGATACTGACCTTTTGGGTGGTCAGGTTCACTTGGGTTCGGCCAAATTCTGAAAAATCCGAACCTCGAACTGGACCTGGGGTCCACCCTGTCTCACCGAACCTCAATTGGGGTCCGGTTCGGGTTCGGTTCAGGTTCAGAATCGGCTCTGAACCTGACACCAGCAACACTAGGCGGTGACACAGGAGGCATCTGCCACCGCTTATGGATCCATAAGCGGCAAGCGCTTATGTGCGGCTTATGGGCCGCTTATGTGTGGCTTATGGTACTTTGCTTTGTAATCTAAATTGATCTGGCCTGTGTTCGAATCTGGTGGCGTGCATTCTTTTTCAAAATCAGGTATTTGCCTGGAGCAGTCTAGAGAAGGTCAAAATACAGTATGCCTCAAATGTAATAGCTCATTGAACATTCTCGAAAGTGAAAGCCCTTTCAAGAATTTGACAGTCAGGGTATGTACATGGTGAAAATTATCTCTGGGGAAAAAATTAAACCAGGCTGAGGAAAAATGACCATTCTCAGTGACAATCCTCTCTGGGCCTATATGCTCAGGTCTGATCAGATCTGGTGCATCTCCTGATCTTTTGATTGAAGATATTAGTATTTGAGTTTTTTTGCCTTGCATTGATAAAGTACACTGAACCAATTTCAATCAAATGGCAAGAATAAATAATCCCATGGTTAAAACTGGCAGGGACCCAAGGTCCCACTGGCTGAATGCTCTCAATGTACCTGGATTTATGATTTTCACACATTATAGTCCATGCACAGGGCTGGCATATTAACCACCCTCAAAAAAGGGACAGTGCATTAAACTCGTTGGCAAGACAGTAACAACTATGTGTAAAGTCATATATGTGAATTAAAGAGTTCTGATGTACCTGCAGTTAACAAAAGGTTTCTAGGAATAAGTCACCTCTCGGTACTTGAATGAAATTGGTTCAATGTACTTTGCAAAAAAACTCAAAAATACTAGCATCTTCAATCAAAAGATCAGAATATGCACCAGATCTGATCAGACCTGAGCATATGGGCCCAGAAAGGATTGTCACTGAGAATGGTCATTTTTACTCAGCTTGGTTTAATTTTTTCCCCAGAGATAATTTTCACCATGTACATACCCTGGCTGTCAAATTCTTGACAGGGCTTTCGCTCTCAAGAATATCCAATGAGCTATTACATTTGAGGCACACTGTATTTTGACCTTTTCTAGACTGCTCCAGGCAAATACCTGATTTTGAAAAAGAATGCACCCAGCCAGATTCGAACACAGGCCAGATCAATTTAGATTACAAAGCAAAGTACCATAAGCCACACATAAGCGGCCCATAAGCCGCACATAAGCGCTTGCCGCTTATGGATCCATAAGCGGTGGCGGATGCCTCCTGTGTGAACCCAGGCCACGGGAGCTCATGGAATCCTGAAATAGACCATGGCTTCGATCGCTCCAGGAAAATATCGGTTTCTTCATCCGGTGATCATTTTTTCGCCGACAACATTTTCGCGGCAGGCTTAGAACCCGTCCCTGAATCGGACCTCAGAACCAAAGGATATTCGGTCTCGCGATGCATAAATGCTTGCTCTTTCATGGCGCCGCATCATCTCCGGTTGCACCCTGCTAGATCTTCGTGTGCGCATGATAATCTACATCGTCTCCCGCTGTTGTCCGTGCCCGTCGAATACGGGTCGGCTTTCAAACAAGAAATCCGACTAATTTCCACGGAGACCCACAGAATGATGTATTCACGCTCGCTGGGAACAAAGGTATGCTGCAGCAGTGTCAAGCTCGTCAAATGGCTAACACGTCTCGAGACCCCATGGCACCCTCACGCTGCGTGATTTCACATAGAAGGTCGAATCCCGACAAGATTGCCGGAACAGACACGGACGATAGAGGCACGCACCCCGTCACATAGCACTGGAGAAGCCGGACGCAGAAGTGTCCTGCTCGTTCTGCATAAGCGCCATCATGACCTCTGCGCTCGCCTCGTCCGCCCAACAGCCGATTCGGCAGGCGCAAATCTCGCAGCAGTCAACGCCGCTAGCAAAAACGCAGGCGCGATGAATCGCTGTGGCTATCGCGACTGCTTCGCATTTGATTACGCTCGCAGGCATGCCGCGAATGGCATGGATCTCGTCAGTCTCGAATGCATCGAGTGCCTCCACGAAAGCTGGCATGCACGCCGAGCTAGTGTTGCCGCGACTCGCGACTCCAGCCCCTCAAGTCGACTTGAAGTCATCGACTTGAGTCGAGTCGAGTCGAGTCATTGGTGTGACTTGCTCCGACTCTGGAGTCTAGGCAAGTCGACTTCCTCGACTTGGAGTCGTTCGGGTCGGTAGGGATTCAAAATGGGTCGTAGGCACTCGGGAACAGACTTCCATTGATACCTAGAATGTAGAAAACCTCAAAAAATAGCCCAGGTCAAATTTCTGATCTCGAGATATTCCAAAAGGTTTTGTCAGTCTTGTGCCAGTCCATTGATAATTCACGTGAGCTTTAGGGCCATTGCTGCACATGGCAATACGAGTTCGGCCCTGCGCGGCAAAACACTATAAGTGTACATCTAAGGTGACTATAACCAAACCAAAAGTGAGCGGAGAAAATATTGATGCCCGAGAACAGCTTTGGGCATAACAACAGGTGTACTTGGCTGTAGACCCCTCGCACAACGAGCTCGGATAAAATGGGAGCATCTATAGCCTCCAACAAACGACTGACAAACCTTGGCCGGTACTATAGAATTTCACGTCCAACATCTGCAGCAAAGCTGACCGCAAACAATATCCGGTGGGAAATTTGAAAGCCCACATGGGCCTCAGGCGAACGACCCGCAGATTAATTGCGACCGGGAATAAGGCTGGGGAGAAGTCAGATATTTCGACGATCTGTAACGAATTCAATAGGCCAGGGGCATCCCAGGAGACGGGGACACTAAATAAATCTAAAGAATCTAGTCGACAGAACGCATTGCCAACCCAATTGGCAGGTTCAAAAGGGATCTCGTACAGATCTCGAGCGTGGATATGAGGGGAATAACACAGCCTGTTTGCGAAGTATGAGGATCATTTTATTGAAGCATCTGTCTACTAGAGACTACCCGGCATGTAGATATATGCCAGCTACAAGATTAGGTGTAAGAAGGGTACTGCAGTGGGTTTGGACGCAGCGAAAAACTATGGGATCTTCCGTAGAGAGGTGGAAAGACGTCCAACGACTGGCATAGCCAGAAATAGTATGGAAGATGTCGTCAACCAGACATGCTATACTCGACACAGAATCCGGAACGCCCAGTATCCCACGAATATTGAGCAAGGAGAGATGAATATCGAGATCGCCGTAAGAGCATTTCGATAAGGCGAACCCAAGCTGATACATATGCTAGATCACGAGGTTGGACCAAAAAACAGGTGTACCATAAACGCGACCCTGATATTGGGAATTATGAAATAACTAGGCAAATATACATAAAAATTATAATATGCGGATGACGGTGTGCAATCAAATACGATGTAGGTGGTAGACTGTTCACTGCCTGGTGAATTGCTAGAGGCTGTACCAGAATGTGGCGAACATACCTAAGAATTGAACCGCATGTCGGAAAAATCTTTGTCACCTGATCTTCCAACATATGAGAAAATATGCCAATATCAGGTCGTCAGACCGAGGGGTGCCATATTTTTTCCAAGAATGTACCTTTTTCAAATATCAGGCAATCTCAGACCTGAGCGGCAATATCAGGCTGACGGCGCAATATTTGAGAATATCAGGCAAAATAAGGTCATTTCGGTTCAAAAGAGAAAACTCCTTCACCTTCCTTCGGAAGGTGAAGGAGGCGTAGTGTCTTTCATATCAACTTTGTTTGTTAATGAGGGTTACACAGTATGGTACTTAAGAGTCAGTGGTTAGGTAGGTGGTCACTGGCAGTCAATGGTATTGAGATCAATAGCTATTTCTTATGTCTTAGTTTTACGGGCTCGCATACATGTATGAAAAAGTTCAGACGTCATGACCTGAGTTATGTACCTTGCGTGGGCCACCTGGCATGCAGCTCCACAGGCGCTCCACAGCCCTTGAACCTCAAGAGAGAAAAATCCTGTGACAGCGATAAATCGAAAATTGGCCTCGGAGGCATGTTCAACATGCATACTCATCATGTCCTGTACAGTTTAGAGCTGAAAAAATTCAAGAGGAGGGGGCAACATTATCTGGTTGGATATGACCTTATCACGCCTGATATTGTCCCCGCGCCAACAATATCAGGCTATATCAGACCGTCAGACGGTCTCAGATCTGATATGCCAACAAAGATTTTTCCGACAGTCAAGTAGGGTGAAACCCGAAGAGAAAATAAAGCCACAGCTGTACCTCTTAAGACGAAACAATACCGATTCTCGGGTCGGTCATAGCGAGCAGGATGGCTTCAGGAGATGGGAGGGAATAAGATACAACCACGCAGCAACCAGCGGTTTTCACAATCAGCCCCAAACATTAACGCAGTCTTCATAGAAACTGCAGCCTCAGACCAATCAGATAACATAGAACGGAAAAAATCCACACACTATATTTATCTGCATTTGAAACACTCCAAAGCGATAAGTCGGTAGTTAAGGATATTATCCACCCGTCAGTACTTCGCCGACACCGGTGAATCTAGTACCTTGCAGAAGTCAGCCCTCTGAGAAATCGAATGTTCAGGTTACTACTGCGCGTATCATCACCTTCCACGGTATTACCAGTACAGGAGCCTACAGAAGCACAGGTGAGTTTCGATGCAGGGACGATGCCAGTACTAACTCTTCATGTATGATGCAGAAGAGACAAGCAAGCTACCAGTGAGTGAAATATATACTATCAAAAATATTCCAACTCACATACCAGTCCCATCTTCTAGATTACGAGCTATTTGCGCTCAGTTAGACACCTGGTAGGCATATTTGGCAGACTCAGCTCTGATTTCCACATTAGGATCCCTACCGTGTCTCCTTGGGCGAGCTGCCAGATGAGCCCATTCCGAAGGAATTACGTCGGCTTCTGGTGACAGCCAGAGTACCGAAAGAGGTTTCTGAATATTAAAAGAGTATAGGATGACACGAGGATGGAAATGCGTAACTTGGCAGACACCGGTATGATGGTGAGGTTACTTAGTTGCCAGATCCAAAGTTACCAAAGAAATGGCCACAGCCAGGAATGCGACTTGTAAAAGTAGGACAGAATTACCTGACTGTGTTGCGAACTTGAAGATAACATAAAACCCAGGCGGCGGAACCACGAGAAAAAAATGCAAGGATTTCAATTGCCCGACATGTTCCACTGGTGTATCACGAAGGATGAATCGTGCAGTTATCCGGGGGATCAGAGTCCCCTTAGCCCCATGGGTGTTCGCCTGCCGCCATGCATCGGCAATATCGCTCCAGGGGAGCACCAGCGACTGTTTGGCGACTGGCTCCACGTTGTGGACGTCGCCCCTGGAGGACCTTGTAATTTGGCGTGAGTACTTCACGAACCGCTCCCATGTGTGATAGCGAATATTGAATGGCGTCCATGTTGCAGTGACGAGCATTGTATTATCGCCATAAAGCGGAATGGCGCCGTCCTCCAGGCCAGATATGCGCTTTGCGACAGCGTCGAGGACGGTTGTGGCGAAGATGCAGTGCATGTTGTGGTGGGCCATTCCCGCCGCTGGCACGTACATCATCGCAGCTGCCAGATTCGAGATTGCCCGATCGTACAAGAGGTCATACGTCGAAGCCAAGAGAAGGGCACTGAACATGCCTAATCTGCTTTCTGTATAGGCGGCAGCTGATTCATACCCGAAGGAACTCAGCGACGCGCTGTCGGCCACCACAATTGTCACCCAGTCAACGACGGACAGAGTTGCCGCCCCAAAATGAACATGCGTCCCCAATTCCCGTGCTATCCACCGTCTCTGGACGCCACGATTATGCCGCTGCACATCGAAGCTCAGGAGCGACATCAGCGCCATGCCATGTTCCCCATGCGGCAGTCAGCATTTGCGACATATCTCATTGCGACCGCCGTCGCGTGTGCGAACCCTGGCGAATACGTGTCTTCACAGTCGAAGTCGTAATCAACCAGCCCACCAAGAGCCATTAGGGCGTCGCTGTCACCGAGGTCCCCCGGCTGAGGACCTTTCTTTGTATTCCCAGCGCACCGAACGTCGCGCAGGGGCCCACGGGGCGGAACCCAGACCCTTTGGAATATTTCTGCAGCACTGCTGAATAAATATCACCTTGTATCCAGCTCTTCCCACCGAGTGTTTTTGGCGGTACTTCCGTGGTAGACTCCCGTGGCGAAGTGCGTGTGATAAGTGCGCACAGGCCGGTAGGTGCACCCTTATGGTTGTCGGTCAAACATACAAATGGGTACCGCGAACCACTTCCGCGACGACTGCGCTGGGGAAATGGGCGTTCGATGCAATGCGCGCGAGATAGTCCCAGCCGGCGAAGGTACTACCGTCGGCGGCTTCTATATCACGAACCATCCCGACGATGTAACCGTTTCGGGTGGCCAGCGCATCGTACTCGCGGGGTGTCAGCTTCCCCAGACTGCACACCGTCGCTGAGTCAGACCAGTCGACGTTGCTGCTCGCCAGGACTTCCAGCACCATGTCTAGGACAGGAGAATCTGTGATGGGGATCGACATGGCTGAGGAAATGTGGGTTCGGACGCATTTCGATTTCCGGGTATATACCATCGTTAAGGATCTACTGTACAGTGAAAGGCTAGAAATGTGCAGACAAGTGAATGAATAAATCACTCAAATATCCACAACACTCCGATGCCGTGTGTGTTCGGGGCTCGGACCACCGTATGTGGTCTTGTGCAATCCAGCACTTCGTCCTTCGAAATCTCTCTTCTGGTGCTCCACCAAATAAAACCAATAAAACCACTACTCTTCACAGCTCGTCGTCCTATCCCAAACCGCTAAACCAATCCAAACAAATCCCAACAAATCCAAAACAATCTCTAATATCCGTGCGGCCTTGGGCCCAATCCGTTCCGTTCCGTTCCGATTCAACCGTGCAACCTTGGGTCCAAATAAACTTGACGTGCGGCCTAGGGCCCAAGAAAATATATGAGAAGTGAAAGCGGGGTATATTCCTCCATTTCTAGCTAATACAAGGCCAGCCTTTTATACGTGGGGAACAATGGGAAGTTGAACGATGGAGGATACAACAGTAAACAATACTACGTGTTCGACACGTTGGTCGACGCGATGACAACGCACACCAAACCAGTGCACGTCTCAAAGCGTGTTTCAGGTGGCATGGTGACACGTCTCTTAGCAACCACAGCTCAAGTTCCTGAAACTCATCTGAAACTGGGTATTTACGAGGTTTTCACAGGTGTGCAAATTCCATGCTCTTCAACAGGTAGGTATATTTTAGCATACGGTTATGTAAACACCGCTCTGCGTTCGGTTACGGTACATTTTGTTCTAACGCCACCATCGATACGTAACAAGGTGCGCTGCTCACGGAGAAACTAATATCGGAGTTCCTTTGAAGCACCGGAGTTGGAGTTCTTCCGCTTCAATGATTAATGATCATTCCAGCACCGGTGAAATACACAATATAGGCATAGAATCGGAGACCTGTAGGTCAAAGCTCGCAAGCCCAAGGAGGGGATGTACTAGGAGTAGGAATGAACAGTGGGGCCTGCTGTGCAGCTATAGGCTACCAATCTGAATTCAACAACAATCCGATACCACTTGTGGAAATATGTGGATGCACACCCGACAACACGTTCTTGGCGAGTTTGAAGAAGCATAACGGTGGTAATGGATGAGGCAAGAAAATACCGTGCACCTGAGGACTTGGATACAGACTAGAGGTTCGAAATTATTGCCAGAATTCCGAACACACAGCAAGACCTCCCAGAACGTGGCAAGAATTGAATGGGCAATACCAGGTCATTGGAGCAGGAGAATATTCAACCAAGAAGAGTGTATACAACAAATTCTGAGGCGGGATGGGCACCATTCCCGATGCCCTACAATCCCCCGGGCGTGATGAATCAGGGTTAGCCGCGTCCCTTCAGATGACTCGTTGTGTGCATCTTTTTTTTGAATCAGTGGGGCTCAAAGTCAGTAGGAACCCACACTATTGAACTTCCACTCCGCAGCCGTAATCATTGATCACACATCATTTCCAGTTGATGCGGGTGGACACTGCCACTTTACTGGGCCGAACATAAATGACTCACGGCGAATGCTGCTGGAGTCCACTGCTCTGGTGTATTTATATGCCTTTCGACTACAGCTTTGTTGGATGAAACATTCCTACTTAGGCAACATAGTCGACTCACCGGTTGTGTCTCAAATGTTTTTTGAGTGAGGTCACTGATTGGCTGTGACTTTTTTTGCGCCTGATATACAGCCAGTTCATGATGTCCATTGTTGGCCGATCAGTTGTTGCATTGGCTATATGCCCTCCTCACTATTTTCCTTTACCGCATTATTGCGCTGGAAAGGTGTTTCCTCAAAGTCGTAACCTTGCTCACCCATCGGCGAATCACGCAATGGGCAACAGCGCGAGGTCTAATCCCAGACTGGCAAAATGGATTCGGAGCAAAATATCGCACTAACAATAATCCTTTTGTCCTGCGGTGCATCCGTGACTGGGCTCGCACGCATGGCAAGACCGTCTATGTCGCAGCAATTGACGCCACCAATGCATTTCCGTCAACAGACCACTCCACAATGTGGCTGAAGCTCTCGAGAATGGGAATGGCTGGCCCTATCTTCGATTGGCTGCGGAAGACATATATGAGCATGGGGTATTATGTTAAGCACGGTGATGCAACTTCAGGGGATTTCAAAGCTTTAATCGGGCTGTTGACCGGCGATCCTGCGTCCCCGGTTCTCTGGAACTTGTACATGGCCGATCTTGTAATGCTTCCCGACACGGACGACGTGGTTATGAAGAACATTCGAATGGCAATTATGGCGCAGGCAGATGACGTACTGCCAATCTCGCTCTCAGCTCGAGGACTGCGCGCTAAATTGAATACTCTCCAGGAGTGGTGTGCTATAAATTTCATCCTGATTAACATGTTAAAAGCTGTAATCCTGATACTCAGCAGCACAATTCCTTCTCCGTTACCCGTCTTCATGCTCGGCAACTCAGTGCTCACGATTGCAGACGAGGAAAAATATGTAGGAGTAACCCTACGCTCCGACAAGCAAAATTTGTTCCAAGGCCACTATAAAGCCAAGGCAGGCACCGCGCGATATTGTGCGCATCGTATTATGGCGATTGAGGATAAAACCGGTAGACTCACTCCCAGAGAGCTCAAGATGCTTTATATGGCACGTGTGGATTGTCATCTCACGCACGGGTGTGAAATCTCCCCCGACTGCGAAGATGTCCACGTGAAGGAGCTCTGCGACGTTCAAGTCTCCTTTATCCGACAAATGCTCAATCTCCATAGTCGATCCATGATTATCCTGCTTTACACGGAAACAGGCATTGTACCTCTCCGAGTCCGGCGATTCATCCTTGCGCTTGGATATCTGCAGCACCTGCTCGAACTTTTGCCCACCCATTTTGCTCGTGCAGCCTTGAATAACTCAATCAAGCTTGCCGCAATGGGTAAGAAATCTTGGGCCAAAGATTTAATGACAGCTGCGTCCAAGCTCCCGTTTGCATGCCCTGGCCCTGATCTTGCTAATGCTACGTCCAAAATCATTTTGGAGTACACAAAATCTGTGGATGGGTTAATGTTGAAATGGATTCAGGGTGAAGTCGACTCGTCAGATAAGCTATATCTGATCCAAGGCCGTCGTGAACCACAAAAGGACAAACCTCCGGCACCGCAAACCCGGCACTATCTTTCTATGGTGAAGACACAGAAGCATAGAGAAGCCCTTACCTCTCTTCTGCTGTCTACCCACCTACTGGCCGTCGAAATTTTGCGATACGGAGATCATTTGCATACACGAGAAGATGACCGTTCCCGACGCGTCTGCCGGTTCTGCGAATCTGAGGTTGAAACTCCAGAGCACGCCCTCTTAGCTTGTGACGCCTCAGTACTATCAGCAACTGCCTATCCGGCCAAACTAGGTAACCGGCCATTTTCGTAATATAGACCAGTCCTGGGTATAATGCTCAAATTTGGTGATTTCGGGTTGGACTATGACCTATCACTGGGGGCAAAGAGCCAGGCATGCGGATGCCAAGTGCGTAACCCGCATGTAGTTCGCACTAGATCAACCATGGGAACAAAGCCAACAAAGCTGCCATTGACAGACAAAGGCTAGCTTTGTTGCATGCTTTGTTCCTTGGTGGGGGGGAACAAAGCATGCAACAAAGCCCCTGTTTGTATGTGAATGGGGGCTTTGTGAGCTTTGTCATGAAGCCGTTCGCATGTGCGACCACATGCGGGTTACGCACTTGATGTCCGCATGCCTCGCTGGTTGCCCCCAGTGTATGGGGACCTCGTATGTCAAATCTGAAGGGAAGAGAAGAAGGTGATCAAACGTTGCGGGAGTTTCGGACAAGATGCCGGAACGTGGGAGCATCATTTCTTATATCCGAGCGCGTCTTTTCGTTATTGCTCCCCCAACTCCTGGCCAATTCACAAGTGCGGGGATCCGTTTTCATCCCATGGTTCGGGGAAATGAACCAGGGCTAAATTATTTGTGGAAAAAATCCCGGGCGCCTCCGTGATTCCCCAAACAGACCTTGACCCGATTTGGAGTGGCACAAACCGGCCACCTCTATAGCGGACCAACCATGTTCGCTGGGGCCCTGGAATTTGACTCCGTCATTCAAGATACCTCATAATGTACTCTACCACATTGATTGGGTTTTTCAATGTCAGACTTCCCACTCACTGTGCGGTAACATTAAAAACCACCCAGTTTAACTGACGCAGACAGATGGACTTTTTTCGTGGGGTGCTTGGGATGAAGAGATCCTCATTTGCTAGTAGTTACGTCCTACCACATCCCCTCAAGACATAGGAATCTTGATTTGGGCCCCAAATGCCCTGTGCCCTTTGCAGGGCACACCATTTGCTCCACACTCGATCCCGGCCACTCTCCCTGGCAGGCAACGCAAGTAGTCGTGGTCCCCATATGTCTTATATTTGCAGTTTGCGGGCCTTGAATAATGTATTTCAATCCAATGAATGGTTTGGGATGCACTGGGATGAATAGAGCGAGTGCCAACGAATCATTTAGTCGGGTGGCCGGTTAGGCCGTTTTTGCCATTTTGGGCATCCTCCCGCGAAAGAATTCGGCAAGCCATGAAATGGACACATAAATTCGCAAAAAATATATTAACTCACTCGCAGGATGTATGCCCTCGATTAAGACCCTATATACTTGTCTCAGTCGAACTATGTGTATGGGCCCGTGGCGATAAATGCTAAGGTAGCCGAGATGCCAGTCTCTGATAGTAGAGGTGAAGTCCCTGAGAGGTGTTTTTGGAGAAACTTTTTACAGATGCACCAAGCCTACACCGTCGTCTGGTTGAACTCAATTCAATTGATTTCTTCAAAGCCATGATCTATGAACGCTCGACTATCGCTCTCGTGGCGAAATTTGCTTATGATGTTCTTGAGGTGTTCTACGCGAAGCCTGTGCATCGATTGGATGACTGAACTGAGGTAGTATTGTTTGCTTTCCGACTATTTTTTGCTTCTATATGTCGACTGGGTTCTACAGCGTGACGGGAAACTGGGTGCGTGAGCTCAGCTCGGAAGATATATGGAGGTCAGGGACGATGGGGTACATAATGCCTGTAGTACTCCGGGATACTTCCTGAAACCGGTGTTCCTGAGCGGGACTGTACCGTGTAATGCTACCTACCTACCTACCTACCTTTGAGTGCATGTATTTATGGAGATGGAATCTTATCAGTCAATTTCCCATAGCCACAACCGAAGAAATCAACCAGTTTTGTCAGGCCAATCCATACCACTACGCCTTGCACTCAATAAGGAGATGTGGGGTCGGTCTATAGTAGTTGAGTTCCACTGAGCTTGCACCCTGATTCCTGGTACCGGTTACGGAACCAGGTCTCAAACTCGAATTGTAAATTCCCGCTATGTATATAGTGGGTTTTTACAGTGCTCAAAAATGTATGATCGGGCGTTTCAAAGCTCTTCCTGTTCAGGAAATTTGCTTTGTCATCTCTACCCCTGTATGTCATTTTCATCCCTTGATGGGCTCCTTTCAGTCGCCGCAGTCTTTATATCTTGCGCCCGCGTATCCACTCAATATCCACTCCCAACATGTCTCTCCTCATTGAAGGTCGCCAACCTCGCTCCGTCTCGTATTCTGGTGCTGCCCGTACTGTCATATCACCTGCTTTTGCCGGTACTCTATCCCGACCTCCACCTGGACCTTTCCTCGTCACCGTCTCTGCCGGAATTTCTGGTCCTTTGTCCTTTGTGCTTGAATGCTCTGTCACACAGGGCCTGGCCTATGATATTGTTCTTGGTGTTGATTGGAGTGCTCTCTTTCGGGATTCCCTCATCTCCTCTGGGGCTAGAGTTCCTGATACTTTCGACGCTTGGGCTTTCTACTCATCCCGTTTGATTATTTCTCTTCTACCTACTTTTATTGGCCACTGAGATTCAGGCTAGATGTGTACCTCTCATCCCTGCCGTCTCTTCCGACAGCAGATAGGAGCACAAATGGCTCAAACATCGCCCCGTGTACGTGTGGTCTCCTATATCCCAATACCGTGTGTTAAGTCCTTTGCAGCGTCCAATGGCCCTCGGACTTTGCAAGGTCAGGCAGGGGATCGAAGTTCACCGTGTATGTGTACATTTTTATTTTCCCACTTCATCCATCTGATGATTCTACAGCTGTACTTTGTGTTGCTTCTGAATATAAAACCATTAATTTGTTAAACTCTGAAACTCTGAACTCTGAATCCATGACCCCTGTGTCGTCAAATTCCCGTCCCAATCCTTACAATAATCCCTTCGTCCATTTACCAACGTCTGTTCCTTCGCAACCAGTTATTCGTTTCGCCCCTTCATCGCGATCTCTACCGTCTGCACCATATACCCCCCATACTCTCATCCGGTTCGCTATGTTCCATATGTTCCCACGTCTCATCCATCCAAGGCTCCGAAATCATCTGTTCGTCGTTCTCATCCAGTTGCATCTTCATCTTCATCTTTGCCCTTTTCCCGCCCTCCACCTTCTGATCCCGTATCTGGCCATGATTCTCTCACAAACCTATTCCTGTCACCCCAAAATATCTTTACGGCTGACCTAACTGCACTGGAAATGCTTTTGAAGGAGCATCATATCAGCGGTATAACCCCTATAAGTGTACAGGTTGCTCGCCATGCTTTGCTGTCTCACTTTTTGTCGGGCTCATGTGTTTCTCTATGTGCTCAGAAACATTCGACGGACAAATGCGCCTGTCAGAAGTTTGAACTATCTTTCCCCACAAAGCAAGCCATGTCGTTTACTGTTCTCAGCATACTACTGTCTGCTTCAGAAGAACGCTTGCCTGAATCTCATGCCTCTGTAGTTGGGTCCAGTCTCGGTCTTTCATCATCGGTCTGCGCTTCTCGTCAACGTATTTTTGCTGCACTTCTGACTCGCCGGAATACTATGGTGGCATGTCATTCGTCTGATAATCCATCTGCTACGGTATTCGAAAACATTGAAACCCTACCAAAGGGCACCCTGTTATCGCTGGCCCAAGCGCATGGACTAAAAATTGAGGCGGATCGCTGCAGTTGTGAACACATGAGATCAGCAATTGTACAACACCTTTCCAATGGACATTGTGCCCCGCGCGAAGGCCTGGCATCTCATCTGTCATGTGCTTCTCTGGCGAATCAATTCGAAGAAATGCTTGAAGGAGCTGGTGAATCAGAGGACCCATCCACCGTGCTGCAAATCTATCTGCTTCGCCAAATAATGCCTATTCTGAAGCTAAAGCCGTTGCGTCGGCTTCTTGAAATGCACGACGTGACCTACATTGACTCTGATAAGGTGAAGCAGTTGCGACAGCATCTCAAAAAATTCCTCAATCGACTGCAAAATGGGAAACGATCCGATGATACTCTGGGCTTGTTTGGAACTGCACGAAGGGCCAGAGCAAAAGAAAGTGCACGTCTACGTGCTGAGTGGCCTCAAGTAGTTCCAGAGTCACTGAAACGTCGACTGCTGGATGATTTCAACTTCCGCATTTCATCCGACAGTTTGAGCACATTTGTATGTGGTAGCTGTGCGGAAGCCTGCCCTACGAAGACTAAAACAATGCTATCCTTCGACTCGTTTGATCTAGACCTTTTGAGGCGACTTGATGTAGTTCATGATAAAATGACGGTTGACTCGGACTCTTGCAATGACACCGATTCCGAAGAGTCAGAAACTCGACCAAGCCAGGACAAAAACAGTGACAGAGCACCACAACGACGATGGCTCGATCCGGACTTTCCTGAACCTCCAATGCCAATGGCCTCAACTCCAATATATGCGGATCTTATGTTAGAGCCGGGATGCCTTGGGACTGATCCAGAATCTGGTGCTCCTAGCTTGATATGCTGTCAATCGTGCTCTAGCGACCTAAAAAATGATCGTGTGCCTGCCAAAGCAGTGGCAAATCACAATTATCTAGGACCTGTTCCTCGGGAGCTCAAGGATCTTACTGTTGTTGAAGAGGCTATGATAGCACTATGTCGAGCGAAATGTTGGATTATCCAGCTTCGTGATGAAGACCCGCATATGCCCACAACTCAGCGAGGTGTTCGCGGACATATAATTGTATACCCCCAAAACCCTTCCGCCGTTGCAACATCCTTACCTCCTTCTATTGACGACGTTACTACGCCCATCTGTGTGGTATTTGTTGGTTCTCAACCCCCTACGGCTGAATGGTTGCAAAAAAAGCTACACCACTGATTGTGCGGAAAGAACGAGTCATGAACGCCCTTGCTTGGTTGAAGGTGCACAATCACCTGTACAAGATGTCCAAATCAATACCACCGTTTTCGATGGCCATGGTGAGAGTATTATCCCCCCTTTTCATATTCAACACATTATTCCTTCAGCTGGCATCGATGCTACAACGTCAGATTATGTTCCTGGTTCCGCCCGAGTCCATTCCAGCTATTCCGAATTTGTCAGACATATTACACCCGCCGGCCCAAGCCATCCCATTTCAAAGTGTTGTTGTGACTGATGTGGATGGTAATGCTCCATCGCACGTTCTCCGCTCAGCAGCCATGGACCATCTGAAAAAACCTGATGCCAATTTTCTTGAGATTCCCCACCATCGTGAGCCCGCGAACGAGTTCAAAAATCCTGCATTGTTCCCGATGATGTACCCGACCCTATTTCCCTATGGACTCGGTGGCTTTGAAGATTCAAATCGGCGCACAAAACTTGGGTTTAAACGGCATGTTAAACATCTTTTCAATCTGGCTGACCGACGATTTCAGGAACATTACTCTTTTTGTTCACCACTTTCAACATGCTACAGCGCTGGACCCTACTCCTGCATACACATTTGAAAGCAAAACGAGCCAGTTTCGATCACATTGCCGCTCAGTTCGGGACGGTGTCCCCAGCTACAGTTCATATTGTGTCCGAACGCATCGCTTCCGGAGATACTTCAACCGCAAATACTCCAGAGGAACGCCGTGCCTTGCGGTTGATGAGGAAGTCTCAATTATAAACTCGCATGTCCCTGGTTCATCGCATCCAAACTTGTAATGCGGAATCAAATACGATCTTTAATGATTGAGAAGGGGTTGCCGAGTTTCTACATCACAATCAACCCGGCGGATGTGTACAATCCTTTGTCAAATTTCTGGCCGGAAATGAAATTGACCTAGACCATCTCCTCCCCGAGGACATCCCGGATTACATCAACCAATCCATAACTATCGCTAAAAATCCCGCCGTAGCCGCACGCTTTTTCAATATCTACATGAAGGCATTCATTGACACTCTGCTCGCCTATGATCCGAAACACAAAAACACAGAGGGCGGGATATTAGGAGTCGTGAAAGCTTACTATGGGTGTGTGGAAGCTCAAGGTCGGGGCAGTCTCCATTGTCATATGATGGTGTGGGTCGAAGGTGGATTGAATCCAGATGAGATCAAAGCTAAAGCCTTGGAAAACGGCGGAAACGAAGCCTTCCAGAAACGGTTGATTGCGTTTTTGGACGACACAATTTCGACTGCCGTCCCACCCGATCCTACTGCGATCTTGACACTCCTCTGGCCAAATTTCACCCTTGTGCTACCCGTGGCCAGGCCCCGGAATCTGTCCTGATGTTGCGGAAAACGCCGCTGCGAAAGATTTCGTAACCTGGTAGAACGCTGTCAACGCCATCGCCATACACATACATGCTACAAGTACTGGAAAGGTCCACCAGATCCAAAAGAATGCCGATTCGATCTGGACAATACCAATGAAACTCCCATAAGTTATTTCGATGCCGAACTGGAGAACTTCACCTGCGTTGTCTTGACGGTTTGGTTAATAACTTCAACCAGACCATTTTCAGGCCATTCGATGCAACATGGACATCAAGTTCATTGGGTCTGGTCCCGCTGCGAAAGCCATCCTGTATTATATCACAGATTATATCACAAAATCGCAACTTCAGGCCCATGTTGCGTATGCAGCATTAGAGTTGGCTGTAAACAAGCTTGGAGAGTTTGATCCGAATGAAGATGACCTGAGTTCGAGGGCGCGGCAACTCCTTCAAAAATGTGCTCATTCAATGATCTCGAAGCAGGAGTTGTCGTCTCAACAGGTAGTCTCGTATCTCATGGATTTCGAAGATCACTTCACAAGCCACGAGTATACAAACTTGTATTGGACCAGTCTTGAAGCGTTCATCGAGAAGGAGGATCCAAGCCCAGAATGTTACCCTTCTGTAGCAAACCAGACGATTGCGACTGGACTTGGTCTCGACACCGAAGAATCTTCGACAGTACCGGATGAAGCGAATTCTGATATTCCTGGCAACGACGAGCCGTCAGCAGAAGATATGGAGCAAGCCGACGAAGCTCTTGCGATTGAAGACTTTGATCTCGTACCTCTGGAGGTCAATGCAGCGGGGAACTTCGTCCCGACAGCCAACCAAGCTTGTGATTATCAATCTCGGGGCAGTTTACTACAAGATGTAAGCGTCTGGGATTTTGTGGCTCAGACAGAAAAAGAGCGACGCAAAAAACATTCACCGATTGATTCAGACGACGCGGATCCGCTGGCACCTGAACATTGGAGTCCCGAGCATGGGTTTGTTCCGTCTGCAAATGGTAACGACGCTGATCTCTCCGAGTCTGCAATAAACTGCCACAATATTCTCGACTATGAGGGCAAAACCTTACCCCGTGTACCTTTCTTTGACAACCACCTAGAGTCCGACACTCATGTCATAAAGGTCCGCTCGTACTTGAAGCGCAAGGTTCCTGTTCCGATTGGACCATCAATCCCTCGGAGAGACAGAGAGGCATTTATTGCAAAGCATGCACGACTCATGTTGATACTGTTCAAGCCGTGGCGGCACGCAGAAGATCTACGTCATGATAACCAGTCGTGGGCAGATGCATATGCACATTTCCTACGAGATCAGTGTTCGGATGAAGTCCTAGATCGTATCAATAATATGCAGATCCTTCATGAGTGCAAAGATAGCCGTGATGCTCATTATGCTAACCGCAGGGCACGTCGTCAAGCTGGATTGAGCCTCGAGTTACAGCGTGGTGGACGTGGCTCTAACGATTTTGGCGAGGAGGATGAGAGCGACATTCTACAACATCTGGAATCCATGGAACTTTCAAGGTCTGACCGACGCGATCAAACTTCTGCAGATATTATTGCAGCACTAGAGTATGCTCAACAGAGTGGTCTGATAACTGGCAGCGTTACGGGACCTTTGACTCACACAAACACTCCTGCATTCAATTTCCATACACGGGTAGAGGGCCATGAACGTGGAGCAGAGATCTCGTGGCAAAAGGCTTATGATGACCGAAAGGAACAGTGGAAACGATGGGCCGCTGATCCCACAAATACGACGCACGATGCAGAGTCAGAACGCAACACTACATCAGGCGGCATTAGCGACGGATCGGCATTTAGAGAACCATTGTCCGCGAACCAACCATTAATTCGGGATGCTGATATGCTGCTTGACAGAGAGCCTGCTACGGCCACGACTGCACCTGTTGATCTCGACGTAGAGTCCTTTGCTGCACATCACAACCTGAATAAAGAACAGGCTCGTGCCTTCTCAATTGTTGCGGAGCATAGCAAAAACAGGGACAACAAACCTCTCCGCATGTACTTGGGTGGAAAAGGTGGTACCGGGAAATCACGAGTCATTACCGCCATGCAAGATTACTTTATTCAGCGCGGAGAGGAGCGTCGTTTTCGATTATCTTCGTACACTGGCGTTGCAGCTCGGAACATATCGGGCATGACCCTCCATGCCGCATTAATGTTCAGTCAGCATCAGTCTTCTGCAAGGTCAGCCAAGAGTAAGCGGGATTTAATGGCGATATGGGAAGGGGTAGATTACCTGTTCATTGACGAGATCTCGATGGTTGGCTGTGCGCTGCTCCATGATATAAGTCACGCCCTGAGTGTAGCCAAAGGGAATGACTCTGCATTCGGTGGGATAAGTGTTGTGTTCGCTGGAGATTTTGCTCAACTTCCACCTGTAAAGCAAGTGCGTCTTTATAGCCACCTTGACAAGAAGGCCATCGCCAAAGCCGCAACGAAATCTGGACAAAAGGTCGTGTTCGGCAAACTACTGTGGTTATCAGTACAAACTGTGGTAATATTGACAGAAAGTATGCGTCAGACTGGAGAAGAAAATCGACCATTCGTGGAGCTACTGGACCGCTTGCGTGACGGCAGATGCACAGATGCTGATTATAATCTACTGAACACACGTTTAGCAAGCACCTTGTCAGTGGATTGGACATCCGAACCTTGGAGTTCTGCCCCAGTCATTGTAGCCGGAAATGCGATGAAAGATGCCTTGAACGTACAAATGGCTCGAGACTTCGCCATTCGGTCTGGCCAGCCATTGCATTGGTATCATTCGTTGGACTATATCGGTAGAAATAAGCCCATCGAAGAAGCTGCGCTTCAAGGAAAGCTGGCCGCACTTGATTCTGGTAAAACAGGTTCTCGACTCGGTCGTATCCCTCTTGTAATTGGCATGCCTGTCATAATTACTCAGAACTTCGACGTGCAAGGTGGGGTTGTAAATGGATGTACCGGAAAGCTGGTCGAAGTCCGTTATGAGGTCGGAGATGATGGCAAGCGACACGCGTTATCCTGTGTAGTGGAAGCCCCTGATACTACACCAGGGATCATACCAGAGTTACCTGACCACCACGTAGTCGCTCTGACCGACACTACTTCCATGTCTTTTGAGCATCCCCATTCCAAGAGGACCATAACTGTCAAACGCACCCAATTGCCCATTTTACCAGCCTTTGCAATGACGGCTCACAAAGCGCAAGGTAAAACTCTGTCCAATTGTGTGGTGAACCTGACTGGGTGTTGCGGAACAGAAGCACCATATGTGATGCTATCAAGGGTCACATCTTTGCAAGGGCTAGTAATACTTACGCCATTTTCCAAGAGCAAGATAACCTGTCGTCGTTCCGAGGATGCGCGCTCTGAATTCCGCCGGCTTGAATATCTTGCTCTGAAGACAGTGACGGCCTATGGGACTCCTGCCGAAGCGGCGGCGGCAGCACTAGTCCTTGCTAGGTCATTTCCGGTGGCGGCCCAGACCGGGCAACCCGAGGTCCCTGGAGATGGTGCGGATGCGGTGCGAGTGGTCAATCAGCTCCAGCGATCAAATGCTGTGCTGACCGCGCCGATCCGGCTCGCCAAACTTCCCGTCACCTTGGAGGGCATCCAACAAGCTGCCTCTCTAGCTTCGGCGGGTCTTCCTACCGCGTCTGGCTCCAATGTCAGGCTAGACTCGTTGGAATCTGTGTTCGAAGTCCCTGGATCTGGCACAATGCGACAGCGTGGACAACCAAAGACTCGGAAGCGGAAATTGGACGACACTACAATGGACGCTGAATCACCCTCGACTCGGAAGCGGCGCAAATCATAGGGTGTTCAGACCCTCGTGGCAATTTACTACCAGTCCCCGCATCCTTCATCATCTACCCAGTCCTTCCTGCAACTGTCAGCATCCCACCATCCTGATCCGACTCTGTACACTTCCCGGGCCAATATTATAGCTCAGGATCGTCGACGTCCTCTTACCTGCGGCTACACCCACATGAAACGACAGGTGTGTACCAACGACCAACTGAAGCTGGACCTTCACTAATCACGCGATTTGCGCACGAAGGACTCGCCGAGTACTTTCACATGCCCGTTCTGGGGCAGCAGCGCTGATGCCCACTGGCTCCACTCTGAGCTCCATCCGTCCTTGGCCATACGGGAGCGTCTAGACGCCAACGACACAACTGGGACTTGATTTCGAGCCCTTACGTGCCCGCGACCGTCTCAGGTGGGTCACAATTCAATCTGAAGATCGGCATTTATTCACACCGCGTGTCCTGGAAGAATCTGCGCATTGCAGCGCTTTCTCGAATGAAAGGGAATAGCTCCTCGCCTCACTGTTTCGTGATCCATCACCCCATTCTCGCTACTCGCAGATGTTTCCCTCCGCCGAAAACCACATGCTCACTGAGCCGTTTTTATCTCGCACATGTTGCGGACAATTTTATTCATTAGATATTTCAGACTATCAGCACTCGTAATTATTTCCTGTGAACCACTCTGACCAAGTGGGAGCTTTCGAACGACGTATCTTGTATATTTTATTGTTTGTCCTGTGGTATGGTATGCCAAATTGAAGGCTTATTTTGCGCGCTGGCGAGAATACGCTACACTACGGGAAACTCACATAGCGGGCCCTGCCGCGCAGCGGGCTACACAGTTTATTTTTAAGATCATGACAATCATGATTGCATCAATCAATCATTTAGCTGCTACACCGATCGGTCTGCCAATCATCCCCTTTACCTCCTATCCAGGCGAGGACTGCAATTGAGTTTCTAGGCCCTCGTGAGGCACGATCGTTGGGCGTAGAATGAGGTTTATGATCGACGGCTTGCTGACGTGAGCGGACCTTCCTTGCTCCGCCCCGCCATCAGCGTCGTCGAGACTCCGTCCCTCGCCTCGCATCCAGCTCGGATGCCTCGGGTTCTCTTTGGCCCCTCTTCCTTGCCTTCTGCTAAGTCATTGTTCTCTGTATCTGAACATTTCAATCTTTGGTGGTCTTTCCAGCATTACCCCTATCCAGCATAGTACACAGCCCACACATTACCGTGTACTCGAACTCTTTTGCGCGGAGCAGGGGCTACCTCACTCTGGATAAAATAGATGATTGGGGTTCCTCCGTGAGGGAACGTTGAAGATATTAGAGCCAGTTTGGATCCAGCAAGCTGTGTCGCAGTCTTTCTTCATTCTTTCCTTCCAATGTGCTTTCATTTCTCATAATAATTCCTGCATGCGAATCCTTCCCGCGAATAACGCACCCCTCACGCGAATAACGCACCCTTCACGCGAATAACACACCTCTTCATGCGAATAACGCACCCCTCACGCGAATAATGCACCCCTCACGCGAATAACGCACCCTCACGCGAATAACGCACCCCCACGCGAATAACGCATCACCAACCGCTCAGCACACTTTTTCGTGGCTGGCGCGTACCAATAACATCACCGAACATCCAGCGCACGGCTTGGCTCCTCGAAAATCTACGCAGTTGTGTCATATTCTTGGCGCTGGACTACTTGGTAGACCCATTTGATGAAACAAGCTGTGTCGCTATTACTGTTCGCTTGAGTCTGCTTATCCACATATGTTCTACAGGTCTTCTTAGTACATTTCTTCCTCGCAGGTTTTTCTACTAGGTGTGGCTCTCTGATGAATTAACGAGTGGAGGTCTCCCTCGCCGAACACGGTGCTTCATGGCACCTAGGGATCGGGGGAGCCCAGCTTCGGGCTAGCGGCATCCCTTCTGCGTCGCATACGCTCCTAGGGTACGGGGGATCAGCGATACCGCAAACCCTCGGCCTTGGTGAAGATGTCCGCCGGTTATTCCTGCCGTCCCAGGCGTCAGGAATTTCTCCCGAACCCAAATGACCTCAGCCCAGCCACCCCAGAAATTGGTCACGTCAGCTTTACGGAGCGCATAAAGAAGATTCAACGCTGTCCATAAAATTCAAGAACAATTCTCAAATCAAGTCTCAATGTGAGCTGGTCGACGCTTGCACGCATGCGCAAGCGAGGGAATCTTTGAGCCATTTTCAAGTTCCTTGGAATATGATTCCTGGTACTGACTAAAGAACCAGGTCTCAAATCCATAATGTAAATCGTCAATTGACACGATCGTACCATAGTTACCACATGGTTACAGAAAATTAAGAAATCTTTGAGTATGTGCAGCGCGAACCGCATTTTCCGGTGCCATGCAATCTTATGCAAGCAAATTATCCTGTATCCTGCCATCCATGGCTCAACGTGAGCTTGGTTGACACGCTTCGCATCAACCAAGTGAACCTGAGCCAATAGTCTCTGTTTTTGTGAATCTGGCTTTCAAGTAATAATATTTACATATCCTCTGGTATGGCAAGAGGGACCAGGGGTGCCCAGAGGGCCTTAGTATTTTCAGCCCATGCTCGGCATTTGGTGAAATTAGGGTTGCATGACATTCCTAGAGGGCCAAATATCCAAAACATCGGTCAGCGCGACATTTCGCGGACAACTTCTGTGACCAGTTTCAATTCTACGCAACAAGCAATGTTTTTTGATGAATTCGAGCTGGTGTTGTTCTTGGTACTCTGAACTTCAATAGGTGTCTTGAATCCTGCAATTCACGAAATTCCATGCGTGTCCGCATTAATCACACGGGTCTCCTTCAGCCCATTTCTTCCCTTGGCCAATAAATTCATTCCCACATCCAGTGTTGAAACACATGACGTTCTTTTGGGAGCACTGAGGCCTCCGATAAAGCTCCTTACTCTTGGAACCCGCTTTTACTCCAAGTACGAGTTGCATGTACGCGCCCTGCATGTGACACAACCTGTTACCAGGTCCCCACCGTTCATTCCTTCTTTCTTGTCACTGTTACCGTGCCCGTTCCTGTACCTGACGGACTAAATTCGCACCTTGATTACTCTAGACTAGTATTTATGCCGGTAGACGACAAAAGATCCCCCGCGCATTTGCAACGGGTTCCCTGCTAGTACTGGATTATCGGCTTGAATTCCAACAAGTACTTGTAAGGACGGTACAACGTACCGTCACGAGCCATGACTCCGAAGTCGTAACGAGAAAGGGTCCAAGCGCAATCAAGGCGCAAGTCCAGACGCAAGCAGGGCGCAAGCGATCAACCGATTATGCTGCCGTACATCAGACTTTTGATATTTCTGTTGGTGTTGTGCAACACCGGAAAACACCTGAAAATGCGACAACACCCACCAAAAAGGGACAAGATGGCAACCGCCACAATTTTTGATGAATATCTCACAACATGTTCGTAGTGGGTAGCACAGGAACGGTAGCGATATTTAAGCATCAGTAGATGTAGGCGTCACATCTACGTAGTACGGTTACCCGTTGTTTCAATCTGGGACCACACAGGCAATCCTCCTCCTCCTCCGGAACAAGATCAGCAGATAATGCCGGAACCGTGGACAATTTTGTCGACCTTGCACTCACCCAGACAAGTAAATCTACCCACCCGTCATACGAAAGCACTTAGATTTTGGTGAGCAACGCCAAAACGCCAAAAAAAAACACGTGAAACACCACAACCAGAATGTCAGATTGCTGATGGACATTTTCCACATACACCAAACATACACTCATGAGCGACATACAGTACAGTACCGGAACTAAGCCCTTCAATATTTCGATCTACTACGCAACGGCCTCTTCTCTGATTTCCCGCCCTTACGCTCCGCCCCCGTGGCAGCTCCATCATCTCTGGACCCCCCTGCACAAAACCTTGCTGGGCCACCAGCGCTAAGCGCTAAGGATAAGGATTGACACTGACGCCGGCCACGAGCGCTGAGGACTGCGCGTCGGGACGAAATGGCAACGTTGGCCACTAGTACTTAGGGCAGCGTATGCCCCCTAGGCCTTGTGTTGCTAGAGTGACTGAGTCCTTGCAGCAAGTTCTCCAGAAAGTTACTTTCATTCGGACAAATTAGCATGGTCGCAATGAAACTCGGCGCTAACGCTGCTGCCGTTTTCTCATAGCATCGAAGAAACCTGATGCAACCGCTAACTTTAGCCAAGTCAGTGGCAGACATCTGCGGACCTATATAATCCTTCTACCATCTACTTCACCCCCCCACAACTCTCGACGAGTCCTTCTGTTCTACAGTGCAGGTTTTTGTTTCTTCAAAGTCCACAGAATTCTATTCGAGCTGGGCGTCGATTTCTCTCGGCAATGATTGACCTTCTCGTAGCCCTTTTTCTCGTTCTTTGGTCTCTGCCGCCGGTAGGTTTCTGCTTTCGTGCAATGGAGGGGTCTAAGGCGTTTGCCAGGTGGTTTCCTTCCCAGTCTTGGGACGAAATCTGCTTTCCAGCTCGAACTCAACAACACTTACGGAGGTTCCTCTTCCATCAGGCGTCTTTGTCTTTCCTGCCTCCACACCTCTTACGGACACATCTCTGGCAGGCGTCTTTCCTGCCTCCACCCCTCTTACGGACACATCTCTGGCAGGCATCTTTCCTGCCTCCACCCCTCTTACGGACACATCTCTGGCAGGCATCTTTCCTGCCTCCACCCCTCTTACGGACACATCTCTTGCAGGCGTCTTTCCTGCCTCCACATCTCTTACGGACACATCTCTGGCAGGTGTCTTTCCTGCCTCCACACCTCTTACGGACACATCTCTGGCAGGTGTCTTTCCTGCCTCCACACCTCTTACGGACACATCTCTGGCAGGCGTCTTTCCGGCTTCCACACCTCTTACGGACACATCTCTGGCAGGCGTCTTTCCGGCCTCCACACTTCTTACGGACACATCTTTGGCAGGCATCTTTCCTGCCTCCACACCTCTGGCAGGCGTCTTTCCTGCCTCCACATCTCTGATCGATGATCCTCCTCCTCTCTCGGCGAGTCTGTCGAGCCTCACCATCATCTCCATTCCGGACTGTACATCCCGACCTCTGCCACCCTTCTCAGCCATTCTCACAAGCCTCACCATCATCCCCATTCCGGACTGTACATCCCAACCTCCGCCATCCGTCTCAGCGAGTCTCACGAGCCTCACCATCATCCCCATTCCAGACTCGACATCCCAACCTCCGCCATCTGTCTCAGCGAGTCTCACGAGCCTCACCATCATCCCCATTCCAGACTCGACATCCCAACCTCCGCCATCCGTCTCAGCGAGTCTCACGAGCCTCACCATCATCCCCATTCCAGACTCGACATCCCAACCTCTGCCATCCGTCTCAGCGAGTCTCACGAGCCTCACCATCGTCCCCATTCCAGACTCGACATCGGGTAACCCTGGCCCATCCTCCTCCACCGCCCCGATTATCTTGCCGCCACCACTGCCGCCGCTCCCACCACCACCACCACCACCACCGCCTCCTCCACCTCCTCCACCGCCTCCGCCTCCTCCTCCGCCTCCCATAGGCCCTCCACCTCCTGTAGGACCTCCGCCTCCCGTAGGACCTCCCCCTCCTGTAGGACCTTCCCCTCCTGTAGGACCTCCCCCTCCTGTAGGACCTCCGCCTCCCGTAGGACCTCCGCCTCCCGTAGGACCTCCGCCTCCCGTAGGACCTCCGCCTCCCATAGGACCTCCGCCTCCCGTAGGACCTCCGCCTCCTGTACGACCTCCCCCTCCTGTAGGACCTCCGCCTCCGGCTCCTCCACCGCCTCCACCGCCTCCTCCTCCGGCTCCTCCTCCGCCTCCCCCTCCTCCTCCCCCTCCAACCCCAGAGCCCACGCCTGCGCCTGATGATGGCGTAAGTTCCACAATTCTCTCTCCCATCATTTCTACCCTTCGTAATAATAATCGTACAGTGTCCCATCCGGCCATTTGTCCCGCCAGTGTCGACAACGACTTCAGCTTCCGCGAGTGAATCCACGTCGAGGTCCGCCAGTAAATCGGCGTCAAGGTCCTCCGGTAAATTAACGTCGATTTCTTCTAGTGCATCCACCTCGAAGTCCTTCAGTGCATCCACTTTGACGTCCTTTAGTGCATCCACTTCTGAATCTTCCAGCGCGTCCGCCTCGAAATCCTCCAGGGCATCCACTTCGAACTCCTCCAGTGGATCCATTCCGAGCTCCTCCAATCGATCCATAAGATCAACCTCGCCTCCCATTCCTTCCTCCTCGCTAACATCTTCCACTCAAGTTCCAGGGGGAAATGAAAATGGAGGTCTCGCAAGTGGTGGAGGCGCTAGCGGAGGTCCCGCAAATGGAGGTGAAGATGGGAATGAAAATGGAGGTCCCGCAAGTGGAGGTGTAGATGGGGGGAGTCCTAATGGAGGAACCACACCAAGGAAGCGATTGATCCAATTCATGAGCTATATGCGCAAATTATTCCGCCGAGCACCGGTCCGTGAATTCGTCGGTTTTCATGGAACCAATACTGTAAGTTGATTATAGTTATGAGGGCTCTCGCTAATCCACCCCTTAAATGCAGAGGACCGCGCAATTCTGGAAAGAGAAGGGGGCAGTTCTGAAGCCGCCCGCGACTACCTCCACATTTGACTACCCTGGTTTAACTGTTCTGTTTAGTTTATTCTCCCTACAAAAGCCTAGTGAAGGGTCCTCTGGCGCAGATGCCGAGCTGGGCTCTGGTTTGTACATCACGGACGATATCACCCTGTGCGCATGATTTACTTGCCGTGGTGGCTCTCAAAGTCCTAAAGCTGATTGCATTCCAGTGCCTTTGGCTTTGCGAACAACAATCGGCTATTCAACCCCGGAACCAAACCTGCCATCTGTGCAATATTCGCCGTTGACTCCGCGAAATGGCGGGAAAGCCCCAAGGTGGGTTCCACCATTGTAGATATATTATTTTCCTCCGCGCTCAACCAACCATGCCGTAGTTTGTCATACCCGAAGCCGTCCGGGGCGATTCGAAGGATTGCTCGTTAGCCCAGCAGCTAGATCAGGCGAGGCAGGAGTACATAAAACTGCAGGCGACGCTCGCCCCGGGCACTGAAGTCCGCGTCGGGCCACTATCGAGTAAGATCAATCAGCTCCTGGTGCAGCCCCCAATTGCGCCAAACTTCGAGGCGGAGTGCATCGAGGTTGACAACACTTTCAACCCGAATGAGCGGCCGGCTGGATTCCCGAGCGATGTCCCGTTCCCGGTGCGTGTTAAAACAATCATAGTTCGAACATGTTGACTCATCTGCACGTAGCCTCTCCCGTATACATCGCCCGAGATTGTAGCAGACTGGCAGATATCGCCGGCGGTTGAGAGGTTAGCAAAAGTTGCGCGACTTAAGGTGGGGTTACCTGCGGAGAAATGATCCCATAAGGCATGGCACATCAAACACGGTCCTCGCAAATCGTAGTTAGACAATTTTACTGTGTCTCTTACGGTCCTAATAACTTCTACGTCAATGAAGCTAGAGCGGAATGACTAGCGTTATTCCGATCAAACTTTTCTTTTGCGTTGGATACCTACGGCGGTGTCATCGCACATCTCGGTCTTGCTCAGATGTACTTCACTTCGTATGTCCTCCACTGGCAGGCCTGGGGATTTCAGGTTGGGATCAGATGGTGAAGGTGAGCGTGCCTGCTGCACGGAATATTATTCCATAACGTACAGAAATTGGGAATATACAAATGTTACACGGTCGACGATAAGAGATACGAGCCGTAGCCCACTTTTTTGTGCGTCGAGAGCCAGCATAATGGATGGATTCCATTAAATATCCTGTACATGGCATGGCGCGTGTATGAAGTTCATATGCGGCGCAGCGACCCAGACCCGGAAGGTGAATCAGAGTCACACGGCAAAATAACAAACTCCTTTCCAGCAGAAAACGTTACAGGTTGTGCTACAAATAAAACACACCTGAAATTGTATCTGAAAGCATTATATTCGCCTTGTCAACAAATGTTTCTGAGAGCAAAAGATTGAGGTGTGGTTTCTACCGCATTCACTGCGTTCAAGGCCCCCCTAGACTTACCATCTGGCAAGGTCCCTATGCTTAGCTGGGCAGAGCACATCTGTCTAGGGGCCTACATAACCTCTGTGTAACTCTGTCTAGTTCTGTGTAGCTGTGTGTAGATGTGCGTAGGTCTGCCAAGGTATGTATATGTCAGACTAGGTCTGCCTAGCTTCCTAGACTCACCTTCTCGGAATACAGTCAGAAGTGTTTGAAATTTTAATTTTTCGTTGAATAAACACGGGACTGACCCCAGTGTAGTTGGGTAGAGATGAGTTTAGGTACCTGCACTGGCCTACACAGGGTCAGCTTAGGTGACCTATACACAACTGGCCAGGCACTACGAACACTTTGCCACAATTGTGATCAGGTCAGTCTAGTAGACCTACACAGAGTCTGTTTAGCCTCCTGGGCATTCCTTTACAGACCTATACACCCCTTTCCAGACTGAGGCTAGGGGGGCCTTTAACACAGTGATTGAAGGTAAAAAAATCAGCTGCGGTTTCAGGGTTACTGAAACTGCAGCTGAAAACAGCTCCAATTCTGGTGTTCCCCGAAAGCACAGCCGAATCTTATCGTTTGTTCACCTCATGTTTTCCAACTCCAGCCAGGCACCGACTCTGGAGCCCAAATTAGGATACTCCATTCTTAGTGACCGCGTAGGGCCGTAGTCTGGCTTGTATTTGACTCCCTTTGACTCTGTACGTGCTACTTCCCCTTTTGCTTTCCCTACGCCTACTTTCCTATAAATACTTCGAAGTGTATATGATCATCCTACATCCCTCCTCAATAGATCGTGTTTCCTACTTGGACTATGGTCGCCTTCTGCAGCCCGTCTGCACTAGCCTTCATATTGTCGGCGTTATCGTAGAGCGCTGCACGAGATGGTGGGTCAAGACAGAAGTCAAAACAGATGCGAGAACTTGCCTGGGTTGTGAAAGATACCCCCTGGAAAAGGGATGAGGGTAAGAACATGTGCATCACTTTCAAAAACCCACAAGTGTTGACGAAAATAATCGCGTCCTTGGGAATGATGTAGCCTTGGTACTGATGTACAAGATTAGCGATGTGGGCTGCCCCAATCAGCGTACAATCAACCTACCTCCTCTGCGGCTAGCTTTGCATGGGGTATATTGAGGGGAGCTCCCGGCCGGAATCGATGCGTCTAAATAAAATGGTGAACAACTGTTAAATGAGGTGTCGCAGATTCACCCACCTCCAAAATCATCGCACGAATATACGGCATGTATTCTAGATCTTCCAAAGTCGGCATGCGATGCTCGCCAACTACGCGGTCGATTTCCTCGTGTGCTTTCTTTTGTGCGTCAGGATAAGCGACCAAGGCAAGCACAAGGGACTGGAGATAAGATGAGGTTGTGTCCGAACCGGTCTCCACGAGTGCGCCGCCGAAGTATCTAAACCCCGAGTCCAGTTTAAATATTCGTATGCAATGCATGACTACGAAAACGAACCCGATCTTCTCGTCGTCCATCCCCAATTCCTCTTGGCGTGCCAACACTTCCTCCACATAGCTCCCGTTCCCCTCCCCGCGCAGCAACATTCCCTTTGTTTCGTCCACCCACCCGAAGTAGAGCGCGCGCTGCAGGTTTCTAACCCGTTTACAATCGCACTTCCATCTCGCCCATTGCTCGGGCACGAATTTCAAGAGAGGTATTGCGTCGACGGGCGGTGTGGCACCAGGCTCGACGAGGTGACTCCATTGATGTGTGACTTTGAAAAATGCAGCGATTTCTGAGGTCTCATATCGTGGCACGCGCTTGCCGTAGAGGACCGAGAGGATGACTGAAATGGAGTACCGCTGAATGTCGGTATAGAAAGACTGAAGAGTAATACCCTTAGTTTCTCGGTTGCCTCCACATCATTCAAACAAGACTTGCCTGCGGCGAACAGAGAATATTGTAAAGCGGCTGTGTGGCTTCGGCGCGCTGAATGGGCAGATGCCGCGCGGCCGCTTGAGACGTTAGAATGGTTGTAGCTGTTTTGCGTAGAGTCTTCCAAGTTTGAGCTGAAGACAAGGTATTTAGTCGTCGCATAATTCCGTGACGATTGAACCCAAACTGTAACGCCCGAGTGCCATGTGCAACCCCCCAGTCATATGATCGACAATGTAAAGTGGGGGCCTGTCTGCCGTGGTCCCACTGCGCTTATCCATCAATTCCTTTACAGCCGCTACGTCTGTGAGAACGATGGCTGTACTTGGGCCCAGTTTCAACTGGGAGAACAAACCCTGATCGACCCTCAAATGTTGGCACGGATAGGTAGGTGCACTTACGGAATAAAGGCCGCCGTATTTCCGTGCCCACTCCGTGAATCTAGTCAACATTAACCGTGAGCGCTCATTTCTGTGGAGAGGATATTACACACTTGTAGTACGGGAACTCGGTTGGGAATATGTGCAGATTCCCGAGAATGGGTACGGTTGGCGGACCAAGGGGAAGTCCCTTTTCGCGAGCGCCTACCGTCATAAACAAAAAACATACGCCGAGAGTCAGTAGAGCAATAGTCAACAAGATGGACATGATGAGCGCGGTTGGCGAACAAGGAGTGCCAGATGTACACTTGTAAGCTGCCAATTTCCTCTCTGGATTCACACCAGTGCCGTGGCTATGCGAAAAATCGGGGCCGCGAAGCACGGAGATGAACCAGTGGGCAGTTAACCATCGGATTATGGCATCCAAACATCTGTATTGAACATTAGATACGTTATATGACGTTCCGCACGTACCCATATGGCGTAAGGAATCTCCCCCAAACAAATATCAATCTTTCAATCTGTCCAAAGGCGGATAGAGATATAGCGGCCGCTGCTATATCTTGAGTAAAATCCGAGCGATCACATTGTGTACTCTTCCTGAGAACGGACGAGCCGCACTCTACGGTAAAATCAATCAGCGCACTACATATTGGCCTTTTATTCCATCAGCAGATTATGGGTTATGGCAACCATAGGTTAGGACAGAGTCGATTGTAGGAGTGAAGCAAAGACAGTAAATAGTTTTTGGTAAACTGACTTACACTCACATTGGTATGAGTGCTAGTTTAACAAAACTTGCTCTAGACATTGGAAAATTGAACTTAGGAGAAACACCCTGTTAAAGTCACATTTGGTGGACCTGTATATGCTTGACAACATGCACCGTATGTATGTACTGTACATAAGACCGGAAGCCATACATACGGTGTGATTCCCTAGAGCAGCGTTCCCGCGATCAGCACGCGATTTTGAGTTACAACTCACAGGGGCGAAAAGCCGAGCAGTTATTTTTAGACTCGTTTTTAGTCATCGATTCCACACCCACTTTTCGTGTTTTTGGGTTATGACGTCTTTGACTCGTGGTGGAATACTTACCTTTTATGTGTATTTTGTTGATCATTTTTTTTTTCCTTTCCGGGAGGTATTTGTCAATTTGTATGCCGCTTTCTGAATCTCTAGGTCATTTTACTTTACACAACACTGCACAGGTTTATGCATAGTGCTTTACGATGCTCATCCTGGCTGAATAAACGGCGAATATGCTTCAATAATTCACTATTTGGGGTACCCGCTGCTCCGTTTGTTTATATCAACGACATTTCTGGTGGTGGAGATAAATTCCAGGGGTACACGTAGTCTGTAGGCACTGCAGTAGGCGTCCGTTACTGCATGAATATTCCGTCTGGAGGCGCTATGTTGCGAGAAACAAGTGAAGGCGTGGAAAATAGGTCGGGTGCAATGGCAGGAACACAGCAATCTTGATTCCCAGCACGTTGATCAGGATGCAGCCATCGCTACGGCATATGCTCGGCTTCTTTGATCGAACCAGGACACGACTGTCTGGTATTATATAGGGAGGAGTGTGCTTGAGCATCAGGTTGATTCATCTGATACCAGAGTATCCACAGAATAGGGCTTTACGAGTTTCGAACATTAATCCTGCGTTCCCGGAGGTAGAGGTAGTCCGCCATGTGCCGCCACGTGGAACCAAGGTTTGACGTCAACCAAATTCCTCCCGGGCGGATCTTACCTCTGCGTAGCAGCACATGGCAGACCACGGAGATCACCTTTGCTGCCGGCCTGCGATAAAAATTTAATGGCAACATCATTACTTATGGCAAGCAAAACTGGGTTCCATCAGATCAGTACCTGATCGTCAGGACAATGCAAGTATCTTATTAAGCAAGTATTTAGTCCGAGAGTTCGGGCTGTAACGCAAGCAAGGATGCGGGCGCTCAAGCTTCAACCCCTGCCAATATCGTAATATTAAATATAATACCACACAGTCGCGTCCTGTCGCGTCCCGGTTCGATCAAGGAACCCGAGCATATGCCGTAGCGATGCTAGCTGCATACGGCTATTTCTTCATCAACGTGCTAGGAATCAAAATTGCTGTGCTTCTGCCACTGCACCCGACCTATTTTCCACGCCTTCACTTGTGTCTCGCAACACTCTCGCAACGTAGCGCCTCCAACCGGCAGTGTTGGAACTTAAGGGGTTAATAACGGTAAATTTTCATCTTAAGGCCTTAAAGGTTAATTAACGGCAAGTTAAGGGTGAAGTTAACGGTGCAAAAAAAAATGACTGCGCCATAGAAAAAATACAGTAGCAGATGGCTACTACTTCTCATCAGTTCCTGTTGATTTCCTGACACACACCTCTTGATTTGAGGGCCCCGCAGTCAGGAACAACAGCCCCCGCTGATGTTTCGCAGCGAGTTAAAGATCAAAGGTCAGCAGCATCCTCCCAAAAAGCTTGAAATTTGGCATTGACAGAGAAAACCAAATTCAGCTGTCATTGCACCTCTTTTTTTGTCCCCAGACAAGCCCTCAGAAGCATGGGCACGGCGTGGGAATGCCACTATTAACTGTTAAGGTGGTCAAGAATCGATGTGAAGGGTTAATATTGACACTATTTTAACCCTTAAGTTAAGATAAGGCTTAGCCGTTAATTCTAACACTGCCAAACAGAGTATTCATGCGGTAACGGACACCTACTGCAGTGGCTACAGACTACGTGTACCCCTCGAATTTATCTCCAACGAACCAATAGCAATCTTTCGCTGTCCATCAGACTTTTGACAGATTCGTTGTAGTGTTGTACAACACCAAACAACGCCAAAAAACACCTGACAATGCCACAACACGCAACACTCACAACGTCAGGGGTTTTTTTCACAACACGAGTCGGAAATCGGCCAAAAAACACCACAACGCCGCACAACACGACAACGTCAATATTTTTTGGGACAAATTTAATGAATTGTAAGGACAGTGAAATTTACGTGGGGCACGAAATTGAGACTTGTAAGGACAGGTAGTGTAGGAACCGCGTAAATAAGAACGAAGAGGCAATAATTTCGGGTATAAATGTGTGTCTGTAAACAAAGCGAGGTCAGTTCGGACGCCGATACCTCAATGAATGTCACATACCGACAATTGATTTACGGGCTGCTCGGGATGTACATGGCGTCCCGAATGCCGTCGAGCACAATCACATCCGCTTTGGGTGGGGCAGTGCAGGTGACGGCCTGAGCGCCACACGCATCAAGCAGTTTGCCCCAGCGACGACGAGTGAAGCGGCTGATATTCTTGGAGTATCCAGCAACGGCCGTCCCCACCTCGGGTATGCTGAATTTTGGCGGCGGGGAATGCACGCCGGTATCTGTGTAAGCATTGAAGGCACGTTCGACCTGCGGTGCGAGAAAGGTTAGTGCATTTCTTAACACGTCAAATGTGGCTTACCCCTGCCGCAGCCAGCGCGAAAAGCCCTCCCGGCATATCAGTAAAATCGACCTCACCATCTGGCCCCGGTTGCGGGAGAACGAATTCTTCGGTGCTGATGTACGCAGTGACCGTTTGGATGATGAACGTGGACTCCATATAATCGACTCCGGGCTGAAAACATGCTGATTAGTTGCAGTTTGACGTGCAAAAAACAAACGCACAATGTAATTGTCAAGGCGCGGGTCGCACGGAATGTTTTCAGGTGTCGGAATTCTGAAGAAGGCAGGACCATCGGGACGGACAGCGTACTGAGCATACGCGCGGATAGCGATTGGTCTATTTCTGTAGGCGTCAGTTTCGAAGAATTTGTTGACGACGCCAGCAGCAACTTGGCTGATCCGCGTTCGGCGCTCGCGCACGCGACTGACGGCCTATCCCACAGAGGAAAATGTTAACAAAAATAATATATATATATCGGACCACTCACCCGCGAGCAGATTTTATCAGCCCAGCTGATAACCAGTGTGTTCCCAGGATGTACGCTGTCGAGAATTTGCTGCACGTCGCGGATGGCAGCCAATTCAGATGCACGGTTCTCCCCTTTGACCGCGAACGTCATGGGCTCCGGTGAGCAGTAGAGTGCACGATAGGCTGCGGGGAGGAATTGCGAGTCCCAGGTTGCACCCACAAGTGCCGGCAGACCCCTGACATCGGATGAGGTATCCGGGGTAAAGCCAGCTGGCGACGACTCTGTCTTGACCTTGACACGCTGCTTCACGGTGGTCTTTTTATCGGACGCGATGCTCAGCGCCGGAATCTTGCTCTCCGTTTTAACCTTTGGGGCTGTACGAGGCCTGGGAGCAGGCCGTGGAGCCGCGGGTCCGGGTACCCTGGTCGGCGTGTCTTCTGGGTCGGAGCTGGAATTGACCACGACAAGCTGGGAAAAAAATCGGCATCATAAGGACAAGGACACAGTAAATCCGTACATCATTGACTCTCTGGGGCTTTCCTGCGGTCGCGTCAAAGTCAGGACGGGCGGAAATAGCGTCTTCTTCAGTCAAGCCAACATATTCGAGCTTTCCGGGCGACAGAGCGGCTTGGGGCGTCTTGGCAGAGTGCGCGAGGTATGCCTTGGACATGCCCGCCTTCTTGGAAGCGGCAGCAGCATCGCTGCGAGTGGTAAGGATGAGATACACGTGTACACGTCAATGCGGCAATAACGCGCTGACCTATTTTGTAAAGCCTTCTTCTTGACGGCAGGACCTGCCACGTCTGCCTTTCCCTTTCCCTTCTCCCCCATCGTCTTCGCCATCGCCTCTATCTCGCTTCTGGTCTCCCTCTTCTTCGGTCTCTTGGGTCTTTTGACGACAGCTTTCTTCTATAAATCCAAGTTAAAAGCCTTTCAGGACCCATACAAGCAATCACACCTTTTTAACGGGTTCAGACTCCTCGCCAGAATGATAAGACTCGTCGTCGTCGACCCGCTCGAAATCTGACTCGGTGAATGTCATGAAAGTGTCCTCGTCCTGCTGGACATCATCGAGAGTAAGGACTGCATTTGCCTCCTCCTCAGCAGCGGCTTGGTCCGTGGCTGCGTCGATAGCGGCAATCTTGGCCATCAATTCCCGACGTTGGCATTCGCGATCCTCTGCGGCCGCAGCTATGCGATCTTTTTCTGCCTGAACCTCCTCGTGAGTGCGATTCGTCCGTGGGACGAGAGGTGCCCATGCAGGTGGTTTGTCGTTTGCAGCGGTGCGGGAAGAAGGTGCTCGGGGCTCGATAGGTGCTTTTTCCTTGGTGGTCTTGGCCTTTTTTGGTGCGGACTGTTCCCCATCGGAGTCGACAGGAGCGGAGCGCTTTTGTTTTGGTTGACGAGAGACTCCCGTCGTTTTGCCGGCTCGACCCCGGGCCCGGCCCATGATATGGAAAGAGTACGAGGGGAAGAGTGATTTTTTCAAAGCTGACGTGGCCAAATTCAGCACGTGTCTCGACTCGAACCATTTTTTATTCTAAGTCCACTTGTCTCAGTCTTTCATGCCGCATGGTATCTCCTTTACATGCCCCCACTGTCTCGCCACCTTCGGCTCAAATCGTGGACGCCAGCGCCATCAGAATTCAGCACATCGACAGTTTACTCCTGCGCCCGAGGGTGAAGATGAGAATAACTTTGAGCGCCGTTATCATCTCGCGGCAAATGGCAAGTACAAGCTTCGCCTTATTTTCTGTTTGTCTAACATTTCCCAGCTCTTCCTTGCAATGCAAACGGGATCTATCTGCCACCATACGCCCCTCCGCCTCCTCCACCTCCACCGCCTGAAGATGGCCAGGATCCGCATGCCTGGGAGCCCTTCGGCTCACGGGCTGCCTTCGATTTCGCACAGTACCACTTCGTAGAGCTACAGACGTCGGAGCGGAACATCGACACCGCCCTCGACATTTGGGCAGCCTCTGTTTCTGAATTTGGCCGATCCGCACCATGGGCAAATGCAAAAGAGCTCTACGCCGACATTGACCGCGTCCGACATGGGGATGCGCCCTGGAAGACCTATTCCATTTGTTACAGCGGTCCTTTACCGCCTGGAACGCCACCGCGCTGGATGACTCAAGCATATGAGCTCTGCACTCGTGACGTCCGAAAGCTCCTCCACCATCAGCTCGCGACTTCTACTTTCAAAGACGACGTCGACTACGTACCCTACCAGCAATTCAATCATGGCGGTAATCGAGTTTGGTCTAATCTAATGTCCGGGGATTGGGCCTGGAAGCAAGCAGTACGCACCGCTCTGCACTTGCGACTTGTACTATACTGATGGTAATTCAGGATATGATCGCACAAGAACCAAATAACCACGGCTGCGCATTCGTCCCCGTCGTCGCCGGCAGTGACAAGACTACGGTCTCTGTTGCTACAGGGCACCAAGAATACCACCCAGTCTACGTCTCTCCGGGTATCCTTACGGGTCCAGCTCGCCGCGCTCATGGGAATGGAGTCCTTCCTGCAGCCTTTCTGGCGATTCCTAAGAGTATGTCCTCACTGCTGCGACGAAAATCCATGTATTAATCATTATCCAGCTAGCAAGAAACACAGGACGAAGCCGGCGTACCAGAAATTCGTTCGGCAGATGTACCACGCCAGTCTGGCGCATATATTCGAGCCGCTGAAGACCTACATGACCACACCCGACGTTGTGCGTTGCCCCGATGGTCACTATCGGCGCGTCATTTTTGGCCTCGGGCCTTATATCGCGGACTATCCGGAGCAGGTCTGGCTTGCGGCAATTGTCCAGAACTGGTGCCCGAAGTGAGTCCCATACTATTCAATATTACTCAGCCTTACAACGGTGCTTTTGCGAGGTGCGAGGCCTATCCAGATAATCTTGATGAAGAGGGTGCTCGGCTACGCACCAAAACCAAGACCGACACTCTCATTATGTGCTTTGACCCCGGAATTCTCTGGGACGACTACGGGATTCGCAGTGACGTCGTGGTAAGTGTATGCGTAGCTCCAGCGTTCCTTTCTAATCATCGTCCAGCCCTTTACCCATGGCTTCCCTCGGGCCGACATCCACGAGCTCTTATCCTCGGACCTCCTTCACCAGGTTATCAAGGGCACATTCAAGGACCACTTGGTCACCTGGGTCAATGAATACCTGGTCCTCGAGCATGGTGAGGCCCGGGCACTCGAAATTATTCAGGACATTGACCGCCGGTGAGTGGTACTTCCGTTTAAGGAAACTTCGTAACTAACACTTGTTTGTGCAGTCTATCTGCCGTTCCGGAGTTTCCTGGACTACGTAGATTCCCTGACGGGCGGGATTTCCACCAGTGGACCGGCGACGATTCAAAAGCGCTGATGAAGGTGGCTATTTGTTCATGTTTATTTTACAGGACATTGACTTTAAATTTGGCATCCATAGATATATCTCGGCGCCATCGCGGGATATCTCCCATCCAACATGGTCAAGACCTTATCTGCCTTCATGGACTTCTGCTACTTGGTACGACGAAATGCCATCTCGACTCTTGATCTCGTCACCATCCAAAATGCGCTCGACCGCTTCCACCAGTACCGCACAATTTTTATCGAATGTGGTGTCCGGGCCGATATCTCCCTTCCCCGCCAGCACTCCCTCGTCCACTACCCTCGTTCCATTCGTCTTTTTGGATCGCTTAACGGCTTGTATTCCTCAATCACCGAGTCGAAGCACATTAAAGCTGTCAAGGAGCCGTGGCGGCGCTCCAGCCGGTACAAGGCCCTGGCACAGATGCTGGTGACCATCACGAGGCTCGATAAGCTTGCTGCTGCGAAGCGCGAGTTTACATCCCGTGGTATGATGACGGGAACGACATCCTCTTACACGGCGATGGTTTTGGCGGGATTCCAGCCACAGGTGGAGGCTGTAGAAGCGGCTGCTGACTTTGCGGCGGCGCAGGAGGATAACGACGATGACGATGGAGTGGTGCATGGGCCAAGATCGTTGTCCGACATTGAATTGGCAGCCACAGCCCGTGCGTTCTTCCTATCTTGTATGTACGCAGTACTGACTATTTCTTTAGAGCGCGGATATCCAAAGTACCTGGTAGCGCTTGCCGCTCATATCGGCCAGCCCACATTCCCCCTTCTCCTTCGCCGTTTTCTGCATGCGGAAGTCCACGGCCCGCTTGCGGAAGGCGCTGTACCTCCACCGCTTGATGCATGCCCGGTGTTTGCAGGTCGCATCACCGTTCACCACTCCGCCATCGCCCGATTCTATGCCCCAAGCGATCTGGGTGGCGCGGGCGGGATGTATCGCGAGCGCATCCGGTCAAATCCTAGTTGGCACGGCTACGTTCGGCGCGACACGGTTCTTGTTGATGTGGGAGGGCCGGTGATGAATGGACTCGTCATCGGCCGCGCGATGCTGTTCTTCTCCTTTGTCTTTGGGCAAAAGGAGTACCAGTGTGCGCTTGTTCACTGGATTGTCCCTGTTGGGGACACACCGGATCCGGATACGGGAATGTGGGTGGTAGAACCGGAGTTTGTGGCCGGGTCACCCGCACTGGAAGTCATCGAAGTCGATGCTATCACACGCGGGTGTCATTTAATTGGAGTATACGGCACGTTTGCACTGCCCGAGGACTTTCATTTTTCTAGCTCACTGGACGCATTCAATACTTACTTCGTAAATCAGTATGCAGATCATCATACGCACGAATTCTTATCGTAGTTTTCTTTTTTCCTGTAGTACACTATTTTATTAATTTTAATACCAGTATTGTGGTGTTGTGGCGTTGGGCGTTGTGAGCAACGCCACAACGCCAAACAACACCAACAACACCGCAACCATTTTGTCAAATGGCTGATGTCCATCGTACTTCCTTGCCCCAAAAATTCACTGCATTTTGACGAGTCCGCGCCAAACTCGTCGCTTCGTTACTTCGGTTAAACCCGTGTAAGTTCGTCAGTTTGATGACATTCAATGAATGTTCGTGAGTCCAACGAAATTTCAGCCAAAGCTCGTCACTTCGCGCTAGCCCATCGAAATTTCGTCACTTGATGTACGTTGAACTCCTCCGCGAACTACTGGTGGGGGTTGGATAAAAATTTATATTTTCAAGGGATTATATGCAATTGCACACTGAAATACATGTAGGTGCAACAATATGTGAGGTAGGTGAGTACATAATTATAATTACTTAGCGCGGATGCTACGGCGGCCGTTGATCAGCGATGGTGCTGAGGTGCAATCACTCCTATGTGGTAGGTAGGTAGGCAGGTATAATTACACGGCACGGTCCGAATCACGACTAGTCTCAGGAATTCCCGGCATACAGAGTAGCAGACGGCTCCCAGACGCACGTTGTTGCCAAGTCGCCGGCACGACGGAGTCTCCAGCCGCGACGGTTCAATGCGATGCGCAAAAGGAATTGATTCAAGCGCGACACCGGTGCCCGCGATGTCCACATGTCCTATTCCAGCCCTATGCACCTCGCGCCGCGTTTGTCTAGGCCCGTGCATCACGCAAGCCATGGAGAAGTGGCCTTACCATGCTGAATAAAAACCGCCCGTCCTAGTGCTGCATGATTCCGGGTGAGGAAAGCATTGAGACTGCCATTGTCACGGTACGAGTTTTGTGTATGCAGTACAGAAAGAAGTGGCATACACTCACCACCGATGAAAGCTCTGTCTTCGATGTCGGTGCGCATTGCCGGTAATCTTGCGAATTCCTTGCGCAGGCGCGATGGTCGTGGTGGTGGTAGAAGAGAAAGGGTGAACATGCCACGTGAAGTTCAACATCGGATGAACTGTGAGTGACTGTGAGCTCACGAACTTTCATTAAAATTTATTCACCTGACGAGCTTTCACAGAAAATCATGGGAAGTAACGAACTTTTCCTAAATGCGATCAAAGTCACGAGGTTTCGTGAAAATAAGCGAAGTAACGAAGTGACGAGGATGGCTACTACCTAGTAGTACCCCATTTTGACGGCTTCTGGAGCCACGTGGGTCCAGATTTGGCGAGCTTTAGCCGAGATCGGCCGAGACGCCTCGGCAGGGTCTGCCCGGCAAGGCTGTGCCCAGAGATGCCGAGGTGCGTGCGAGGCGGCCTCGCACCACCTCCCTCGAGGTGCGCCGAGTCCCCTCAGCACACCGTGCCCCTCTGTAGCTACCTTCCTCAGTACTTCATGACTCCAATACAAGCCCCTGCTGCCTTTTTGTTTGGAATCTTTGGATCAATCCGGGAGTCCGCTCAAGCCTTATCATTCCGTTGTCATCCCGTCTTGATCCCGTCGACCCTGATGTCGTGCCCTGTGATCGCCAGCGAAGCATGGGACCTTGTACTAGTAATTACTGTCAGCACTGAAGATATGAGGCCTAATACTTGAGGATGCATCTGCTTTGCATGCAGATGAGAGGCGTTTCACAGGAGTGTCGAACGGTCACGTCCTTCCCACGTCAACCACAAGATGCGTTGTGATCACTTAGCAACATTTGCAAGTTGCTTATAGCATGGTCGAGTCCAACTAGAACACAAGAGATTGTCTGCATACCTCGAGCAAACCTCGGCAGGGCCTGCCGAGGTCCAAGTGTGTCCAGGTGTGCCGAGCAACCTCGGCGCAGGCTTGGGTCGAGAAGCCATCAAAATGCAGTGATTGTTGTTCTTTCGGAACATATGACCGCACTTGCCGTTGACAGTATACCAATTCTCTGGAAGGGTGATTCACATTTCTTCTTGTCTCTTCACTAGCCATGTCTGTAATGTGACTGAATCTCAAGAGCACATTGCTTTGGAATGCTATTCTCTGGAGCAAAAAATAATATGGTCTCTCACAAGACCGCTGTGGTCAAGGAAATATTCCTCTTGGCCAACACTCAACTGGGGGCTGATATTAGGCTGTAACCTCGTACGATTTAAAACAGCAAATGGAGTCAGACCCGAGAAAGCGTGCGGGTGAACCGAGTCATTACAAATCCCGGTGCAACACTTACCGTGGCTAACATCCACAACCACTGGTTGAGACCGGTGAATTCAGCCTTGCGACGCGACCGTATTCTAACGGACCAAGTTAAATTTGGCCCACTCGCGTTGAGAAAGCAAATTGTACTAAACACTTGGAGTGGACTGCTTGGATGAGGACTCATTGCCGGATGATTGGACACTCACAGAGGGGGTTTTAGTGGGTATTTGGCCAATGAATGGTATAGGATAACTCACAAAGGCCAGAGTCCCACACTGGTTAAAATATTGTGCGTAGCGGGACAAAACTCACTGGCATGACTGGCCCAAAACCAGCAACACAAGCGGACAAACTTGGAATGCTTCTGCAGACTTTGACTTAGTTACCCCAAACACTCCAAAAATAAAAATAAAAATAATGTCCGAGATTCCCGGGCGCATCCGAATACTATCTCGGGGGCACAAAATTCATAGGTAAATGTGTCCATATAAACTTAAATGATAGCTAGCAGACATAGAAACTGGGCTTCCCAGTATATTCAGTCAGCAGGTCATATGTTTGAATCAGGCAGCTACTAAATGCTTCAGATGTGCTTTTAAACCCACGTAGTTGCGGCGTTGAGCCTCCTACTTTAATTGAGGCAGATTTTCCACAGCTCTTTTAATTGACAAGAAGGTGCTGTATATCCATCCTGAAAGTCAAATAATCAAGCAGAATACCCCTTGAATGGGCCTGAGACTTCGTAAAAAGCTTGTAAGATTCACCTTCCAATGGGATCCTCCCAATGTTGAGCTCAAGAAGTGGCAGTTGGGGAGCAGAAAACCGGTGGTTGCGACATTTCAGGCCAGGTATTCCACTTGACATTGAACCTTGAATTCGGCGAGGTTTTAAAGATAGGATTATATATCCACGTGCATTTCTGGGGTCAAAGTAAGTCAAAGGAACTCAAAATTGATTCCTGGTACCAACTCGATCCTATGACACCCCTTTCTAGTAATTTTCGTCATCGCTGTCCTGTGGCTGATGGAACCTCCGACCTTGATCATGCTTCCTCATGGCTGTCAAACCAATGTAGCCACCTCATTTTTGCTCGAGTTGGTGTTTTCCGCATACCTTTTTCAACACACTGCTATCTTGATCTGACATTTACTGTAAAACAATTCCTGTTCCAAGGTGAATTGAGGCTGACCCCGAAGGCATCTGGCTTGGAGTTGCTAAAATTTGAGTAAAATAAAGGTTCTGGGCGAACTCGAGCCGACCGAAGGTCGGGCGAGGGTGAGCCAGGTAGACTGGTCGATGAGGTAGATGACAGAACAAATATTACCAGCAAATATTGAGCCTGTCATGATGCTGCAGAGTCCAGGATATTTATCCATGAAGGCAGCCAGTACTGGTATAGTCGGCGGTACCAGAGCTGCCCGGAGCAATTGCAAGTTTCATCACGGCCATCACTCAACACTTCCAACATCATCGATCCCTCGCCTCAAAAGCGGTAGCTAGTCGAATTTAGATAACCCGATCTTTCGAGTTTGGTCGAGTTTCGAACTCTGATTCTGGCCACTACTGACTCGAGCGTGTCGACTTTCCCACGACTCGAACAAGACTTATCCAATATAATTTCAAGGACCAATCTTCTGTTGGCGGTCAGATGTTATTCCGACGCAATATAGTTGTCAAATATTCGGTTTGTGAAGCTTTTCCTCCCCTTTCCATCAGCCTGTGAGCTAGACTTAATTTCCGTGTTTAGCACAAACCAGTTTACCTGAGTTTTCAAGTTACCTGAGCTCAAGCTGCAACAGATCACCGGTTATCCTGGAATAAAGTTGGACGACTTTTGCGACATCTAAGAATCTAAGACCTTAGGCCCTTTCACATTGGTATAGGTTGGGAGGATCCCCCAACCGAACCTAAATATCCTAAGATCACCCAATACCGCCCGAGTTTGAAACCACCATGTGCCAAGTAGAGCCACGATGTATGAGTACAGTCAGCATGGGATCAAAATAAGGGATTCTTCGCACCGCAAAAGGTGTGGGACAAAAAAAAAAAAAGGACTCGTACCGCCATGCGTAGCAATGGCCCCAAACCCCAAGTAAGATTCTAGTGCCACACCACGCAGCAAAATTCTCACTGTGTCCTGGCCACACGTTTGCCACGTGTCTGTTGTCGGTCAAACCTCGGAATTATCCAACAGGCTATGAGACATGCCGAATTTTAATTTTAAACTCCGACACGTTCCCTTTTGGGTAATCTTCTCTGATGTGAGCTCCGTTCATGGTTGTTTTGCAGGGAATAATGATTCAGAGCATTGTGTTACATACCCTTAAAATACCGAAAAACAAGCTGCCAGCACTTGTAAAGCACAGATGGCCACGCGTGAGGGTTCGGCATGAGTGTGGTTGCCCCGTGGCTCGGTTGGCTATGCCCCCCTATTGTTGTAGTGACCTCAGCAACTGCGTGGGTTCAACTCTCTTATCATTTTCATTTTTTTCTTCTTCATTTCCTTCATGGGTCTTTCGATTATTCTGAGTTGCATTTTAGGGTCTGTCATTCGGGGAATGGATTGCAAGTCAGGATATTAAATTTGTCGCTTCTGGCTCTTAAATGGCACTGTCGACATCGCCCTCTTTATAAAATTACGTGTGTCTGTCCGTCCGTCCGTCCGTCCGAAGCCTTTTTAAACTGAGCAAATCAGCTCTCGGGCCCACTGGCTGAGACCTACCCTGAAGTCAGCGTATTTATTCAATTGTTTGTCTCACGCTGTTACTGCCAATCGAAAAAGCAGACTCTCCCTTGAAAAACCCTTTCCCAATTCCAGAGCCATCCCCAATACATTTCCTTGACAGTTCCATCAATGCATGATGTTTCCCTGCCGGCGGCCGACTTCGGCGCTAAGCCAGACACATGCCGCAATCCGCCGCTGCCTCACACCTTCGATCGCTTCTCGCTCAAACACACTCGCGTCATGGGTTTACCATTTTTTTTTGGCGTGTTCACATGCCCGCCATGTGTCAAACCATCGACGACAGCACTCACCCAACAGTCTTGAGTGGATTGGTAGAACTCCCATCAGATCTTACCCCGTTTGGAAACGCCACCCTGCCGTCGTTCAATTCCTGGACGGTCCAAAGCATAGCGGGTCGTATGAGACACGTCGGGGCCTCGCCGCACCTAAAGAAGCATAAGCAACATACTCATATCAAAATTGTGGAACATCGGAAAAACATAATTAAAACATATCTTTTGGCAAGGAGAGACATGAGATGGGTTTGAAATAGCTGTTGCGTGCCATGAGGAAGAAAAAGTAAAAATGCTCCCTCTGGACTGTTCTCGTTTTAAAGGGTATTTTATTCCAATGTCTAGGAGGTTGAACGGCGAATAATACGAAATTTTTAATCTACCTGCGCACACTGCCAAGGAAAATGGTTTCAAAAAGTATTCATCGGCGAGAGTGGAAACATACATCGTAAATAACATATATATTGCATCGTAGCAGGTTAAGATTGAGACCCATTGGGAGAATCAACATCCGTTCAATATATAGAAATATCTGAAAACTTCGATCAACTGCTGCTTTAAGGACGGTCACATTTCTGACTTGGGAGCACACTCTGCTTCATTCTAGCTTGAGATATTTCGATTCTTTGGCCAACCGCTGTCCGGGCTGGCTCCGTAAACGCCAACGTCAACTATCCTTTATGCTTTCCGGAATGATCGGAGCTCTACCAATCCACTACAGACTCCTCACCCAATTTAAACGTTGCTCAACCATCAACATTCATTTCTTCATCTCATTTTCAGATCCAGTCTGCAAAATTTAAACGAGCCACCTAATCACCGCTTTTGGAGTTCAAAATTAAATGCTCAAAGACAGCTTCTCGGATAGCTCCGTGGTTTGACAGATGGCAACAGACATGTGTTTGCCGCATTGCAGTAAAAATCTTACTGCATGGTGTGGTGCGTCGAAGGCACTAGAATCTTACTGCATCGACATTTGCCCCTGTTATGTTGCCCGGTGTGCTTCTTTCTTTCCCGCTCCCACCACGACCAATGCCGGCGCCCCAGACTTCACCAGCTGGAGTTTCGCAATCCTCAGCTGCGGCGATCCTCGATAGGGCGATTCTTCCCGCACTTAACCTCGCTAAAGTGGGTGCCACGGGGATTGGTGTTCCCGGAGTTGAACCGGTGATCAATGGGGTTCTAGAGCTGGCGACAATGCTCGCGGTGAGCTACTCCACCAACGATGCGGCAAACCACTGATTCCCATCCGGCAGACGATGAAAGCCAACAAGAAGGACCTGTCCAAGCTTGAGAAATCTCTTGATAAATTGATCATTATCGGTGCCTCAGGGGGCGAAGTTGGTGATCTGAAGCAGCGGCTCATCACATTAACTGCGTGCGTCGTGCATGATGAATCTCAAGTACCTTGCCTTGTTCATTTGAATGCCATCTTCAGAGAACTCCAGGAGATTGCACTCATGTGCAAATCTGTCTGAGAGAAGAATCGATTAAAGCGTTTTCTCAAGAGCAAGGATTACAAGCAAAGAATCCAAGACATACAAAATTCCATAGCATCCCATATACATCAGTTCACTGTGCGCAGACCGGGATGCTACCAGTGCATTATTCTGATTCTTCTTTAGTTCTATGGCAATATTTCGATCGAGAAATCTGTTAAACCATGGCATCCAAAGGTGCGAGGAATCACTCGTAGCACCGCCCCAATATTAATCTTGGGTAGTCCGGGTTATTGACGGGAAAATCAATAAGCTCCTCGCAACAGAGAAGCTCGCAAATCTCAAGTGTGTCCCAGCACGATATGATGCCGACAATACACCGGATAAATGCATGGACGGCACCCGAGTCGAAATAATCAAGGACTTACTCACACGATTAACTGCTGCTCCTGATTCAACTCAGCGGCTGGTCATGCTCAGCGGACTGGCTGAGTCAGGGAAATCCACCATTGCAAAGAGTGTTGCATCCATTTCAGCAGAAGAGAAAGGCATACTTGCAGCGTCTTTTTTCTTCTCGCGCGACTATGCCGAGCGCAAGGAAATCAAGCACCTTGCAAGCACCCTGGCTGTCCAGCTTGCAGATTATAGTGCTGCCTTTCGGACTCACCTGGTTGACTTATTGGAAAATGATGGTACCAGCATTCTTGCTGCAGAACCCCGCTTGCAGTTCCAGAAGATCGTTGTGCAAATCTTTGCAAAAATGCCGCCAAGTTTAAAACCTTGGATTATCTGTCTAGATGCTCTGGATGAATGTGGAAAAGATCGTGGTTAGATCTTTCTTCGGTGGCTTTCAGATGGCATTGCTCAGATCCCAGTGCACATTCGGTTCTTTCTAACTGGGCGCCCCGATATTCCTTCCTACCTAAAATTTGACACTCTGCTTTCTCTTGTGCACAGTATTATCCTTGATGGGATTGACCCTGCAATAATTGACCGTGATATCCGTCTCTACATTGAGCAATCACTTGATGGTGCTAACTGGACTACACGTCATCCTTGGAAGATCCAGAGTTCTCATGTGGAGGAACTGACAAATCATGCAAGTGGTCTCTTTGTGTTTGCAGCCACAGCTGTTCGCTATGTTCTGGCGGGATTACCACAGGTTCCACCACAGCAGTCTGTCAACTACCTCCTTGGTGGTGAGCCTCTCACTGACCTGCATGGCCTATACCACAGAATTGTGGATGAGGCCATCCCAGTGCCTCCTCTCGGAGATCGTCGTGAACAGGAGTCTCATGATCGGGCCATGAAGATACTCAGCACTATTTTACACCTCCTTGAACCTCTGAATGCCCACAGTTTGGCAGCTTTGCTTGAATTGGACACAGAGGTCCTTCATGGTACACTACTCCCTATGAGTGCTGTAATCCATGTGTCAGATACTCCTGGGCCTGCAATACAGATTATTCATGTCTCATTCAGAGAATTCATGACTTCTCAAGTCCGAATGACCTAGCCTGAGATCATGTGTGGCACACAGAATCAACAGCTGTCACTGGTACTGACGCTGCTGAAACTGATGGATAAGGAACTGCGATTCAATATTTGTGACCTCGGCACCTCATATGTGCGGACACGCCTGATCTTCAAAAGCAAATTGACAGATGTATCCCAGAGCATCTCCGATATGCTTGCAAATTTTGGGTAGATCATCTTGCCGCAACATCCTACAACTCTGATATTGCGCAGGAGGTGGAGAATCTCCTCACAAGAAAGTTCCTCTTCTGGCTAGAAGTCTTGAGTTTACTTGGGCTTGTGGGTTATGCACACCAGGCTCTCTCTAACTTGATAGCATGGGATAATCATCAGGTATGTATATTCAGTACCTATGAATTTCCTGGAAGGACTAAATGCCATCAGAAAAGTACACTTGTTCAATTTGCAGCAGATGCGAAAAGATTTATTTCCTTCTTTCGAGATGCAATTGTTCAATGCACTCCCCACATCTATCTGTCAGCCTTATCATTAGCACCAACACAGTCTGAAATCAGTCAAACATTTTGGCACCAGTTTTCTCGGTTAATATCAATTACAGGAGGACAGATAAAGAGGTGGCCAACCACAGTCACAATACTAGGTGGCCAAGTGCTCTCGGTTGCATTTTCACCAAATGAGAAGCATCTCATCTCTGGCTCCAAGGACAAAACTGTGTGTATTTGGGATGCAGAGAGTGGAACTGCGGTTAGTGAGCCATTGGAAGGACATACTGACTAGGTCAACTCAGTTGCATTCTCATCTGATGGCAAGTGTATTGTGTCTGGTTCCTATGATAATACTGTGCGCATTTGGGATGCAGAAACTTGTGCTTCTATTTGTGAGCCATTGAAAGGGCACACTGGAGGGGTTCGCTCAGTTGCATTCTCACCCAATGGCAAGCACATTGTGTCTGGTTCAGATGACCACACTGTGCGTATTTGGGATTCAGAGAGTGGGGCTCCATTTGGCGAGCCTCTGACAGGGCATACCAGTTGGGTGTGTTCAGTTGCATTCTCACCTGATGGCAAGCATATTGTTTCTGGTTCTGATGATGGTACTATGTGCATTTGGGATGCAGAAACCTATGCTTTGATTAATAAGCCAATTGAAGGCCATGTTCTCGGGGTTTGCTCAGTTGCATTTTCACCCAATGGAAAACATGTTGTGTCTGGAGGAGATGACAACACTGTGCATATTTGGGATGTAGTAGGCAGAGCTGGGCTTTGTGAGCCATTGGAAGGTCATACCAGTTGGGTTTCATCTGTTGCATTTTCCTCGAATAGCAAATATATTGTGTCTGGCTCTTATGACAATACTGTGCGCATTTGGGATGCAGAGAGTGGAACTATGATTGGTGAGCCTCTGGATGGGCATAGTAGTTGGGTGCGCTCTGTTGCATTCTCGCCAGATGGCAAGCATATTGTGTCTGGGTCTGATGATGGTACTATGCGCATTTGTGACCTAGAGACGAGAAGGATGCATAGTAGGCTTCACATTAGCAGGATTTCCTCGGCTGCATTTCTGCCCAATGGAAAAAATATTGCAGCTGGTTCTGATGATCACACTGTGCAGAATGGAACTGTACAGAATGGGTCAGCTCTGAGTGAACCATTAGAAGGGCACACTGGCATAATTTACTCAGTTGCATTCTCACCAGATGGCAAGTACATTGTATCTGGTTGTGGTGACCACACTGTGCACATTTGGGATGCTCAGAGTGGTGCTGCACTTAGTGCACCACTAAAAGGTCACACTGGGCATGTTCGTTCAGTTGGATTCTCACCTAATGGCAAGCACATTGTATTTGGCTCTTGGGACAAAACTGTACGCATTTGGGATGTAGAAACCTATTGTTTGATTGGCAAGCCCTTAGAAGGGCACACTAGTGGAGTTTCTGCCCTCACATTTTCACCCAATGGCAAGCATATTGTGTCTGGCTCTTGGGACAAAACTGTACGTATCTGGAATGCAGAGAGTGGAGCTATGATTCATAGGCCGTTGAAAGGGCATACTGGTGGGGTTCCCTCAGTCACATTTTCACCTGATGGCCAGTATATTGTATCTGGCTCTCATGACCACACCGTGCGTATTTGGGATATGCAAGACAGGGCTACACTTTGCAAGGTGTTGAGAGGCCACACTGGATGGGTTCACTCAGTTGCCTTCTCACCTAATGGCAAGCATATTATATCTGGTTCTGATGACCGTACTGTGCGCATTTGGGATGCAGATAGCGGAGCTGCACTTGGCAAGCCATTAATAGGACACACTGGATTGGTTCGTTCTGTTGCATTTTCACCAGATGGCAAGCATATTGTGTCTGGTTCTGATGATCATACTGTGCGCATTTGGGATGCAGACAGCCGAACTGCTCTTGGTGCACCTCTGGAAGGGCATACTCGCACAGTCCGCTCAGTTGCATTCTCTACTGATGGAACACATATTGTGTCTGCCTCGAGCGACAAAACTATCCGTATATGGGATGCAGTAAGTGTTGTGAATGGCTCCATTGGTTTGCCAGGTTCCAAGACTCCCAGTCACTGCATTCAGACCCCCCCATAGGCACAGATGTGCCCACCTTCACCGATCCCTGCCTACGGACTGCCCACCCAAGCCGATGTTGGTCTACCCTAATAGGCATCAGCCGACGTTGGTCTAGCATCCCTACCGAGGCAAAGCCTGCCCACCTTGATAGATCTTCACTGACAGTGGTGTGTCTATCTTGGCCAACCTTGGTCAACCTGGGTCTAGGTTGGTGTTGGTTGGAATGGCTGGACGGGTACAAACCATGTCAGATTTTGAATTTGGCTAACTAGGCTTAGCTAGGCTCATCGGCCCATGTGAGTCTATGTGTGCCTAATCCAGTGGGAATACCTAGACCAACCTCGGCAGGGATGGGCAGATGGATGGGCAAGGGTCAGCACACTGGTCTGCCTACACATCTGCCTATCAGGATCTGGCAGACCTGTGCCTATGGGGGGGTCTGAACACAGTGAGTGGCTGGAATTTACTCAATGTGTGACCATTCATTTATCATACCTCCATTGTCAGCTAATTTTCTACCCAGTCCCTTTGCTTAAAATCTCTGTCTGTTCCATTTCATTGGCAGCTCCGAAATGGCTGGGCCTCTTGCCGGCTACGGGAACCCCTGTTCTGGCTTCCAAGCCACCACAGGATTGGTATATGGTCACCGCACAACACACTTGTGATTGGTCGACAACAGACCCGGCTCTCGTACGAGCGGTTTGTTCACGGTACAGAGTGGACACAGTGTTACATGCCGACAGACCCTGCTTCATAAATCTCTAGTTGTATATCTTAATTCTCATGTACAGTACACTACTTGTCAGTGTATCTGGAAGCACACAGCAGTTTATTTTCCCAAGTTGAGGGTTTGTGTGAGTTCAACAGAGCTGAACTTAGCACGGGAGGAAAGGATCTTTAGTGTTTTGAATGGTATATCTCGTGTCGTATGTTAAACAGATGCCTCGAAGCAGATTGCTAGTGGACCTGTTTGTTCTTCCGACTTTACCCCGTTTGTTTCACTTGCCGCTACGTTCCTTAGATGTCAGCATCCCATCCCCCATGTATTCTCTGGAGTTGCCAGCTGACCTGCTGTATCATAGATTAACTTCGGTTCGGGGAAGTGGATGCTCCACTATTATTTTCGACCTTGCCGATCAGCCATTCAACTCCCGTTCAAAAGGGAGTTCTCCTTCACATCCTTACCTTGCATCCATCATCCCCTCTGCTGTACTGCATTCAATCCCTCCCGCTGTCCATTTTCCTTCTGAAACGGCCTAAACGACCGCCCAGCCTTTCCGCCTCCCTCTTATGGTATCAACACGCAACAGAGGTTACCATGTGCATCGCAGCATCGAAGAGGCACCGGCGAGCAGGTGCACTTGGTTCCTGTTGCTGTACCTCCGCATTATTTTATTCAGTTCTCTATTTACATGTGATATTGTTCTTATCTATTGGATATTTGCCTGTGTATAAAAAGCTAGAGTAGTTACCCAACTGGTTTGCCTCGCAATTACCTCTTGCTTGCAAACACCCTTCCTGAGCAAATTCTATATTCCATCTGGCTCTCAATCTCGGCCAAGGAGCGCTAAGCCGCACGGGCAACACATAGCGCCACTCCTCAAGTTGCAATGTGGACTTTCCAAGAGAGGATTCTCTTTCACGTTGTGCTCAGGCTTGATCTCTATGGTGGGTCCTCTTTGCTAACATTTTTGTTCGGATGCTGCGTGGCAAATATCTTACATATTCAATTCACCGAGAGGATTTTAACTGCTTTCGCAATATAATCCTGAACCACCGTCCGTGAGTATCTTGTTCAACTTGCTCAAACTGCACCTGTCATTGCAGTTGATTTTACAGCTCTTTGCAGAAGTAATGACACTCCCTAAAAGTAGAATAGAAAAGAGCAAATCACTGCGTTCAGGGGGCCCGTATGCAGAGCCTCTGCCTACCTTCGGAGGCAGACCTTGGGGTAGGGAGACTATGCCTGCCTCTGCCAATGTCTGAGGAGGTCAGTTCTTCGTCTCCAGCGGTCGCATGCTGCTCAGGAAACTCACAAAACCGTGTACATAAGTTGTGCATAACTGGTGAGAGTTTCTCCGGCAATTTGACATCCTGTCATAATGCCGGCAGCCGAACGAGAGCCGAACACCCTAGGCCGAACATCACCTTCAATTTTTGACTCTACCTGCTGAAAATGCGCCTACTTTACAGTAAGAACGAAAATAATTTCACCACACCCACCAGCTTGTGAATCCGCTAGTGCAGGATTCCCGTGAAGCTTCGGTAATCAAGAACAAGACACGCCTCCGCTTCGCTCCGGAGATAAGATTACAGACAAATGGTGCAAATGATTATATTTGGAGTTGTATCATTCTGTACGAAAAACCGAAAAGTAAAATGCACCAATGTGATGCACGTACCTATCCAGCAACAGTGGCCCAGAGAGCAACGAATCAATTGGTGTAAGAAAAATACCAAAGGAAGTGGTTGATTAACTCTTGAACAGCGGCTGGTTTTGAGCTCCGCCCGACCTTTATCTGCAAAGTAATTCGAGGGGATGACTCGGAGTCCGAAATACGAAGCTAGATCTCATGTGAACGAATCCGGTGATACCATGGACCGCGTTCGAGGCATTGCGACAGGAAGAAACAGGCACTTGATATGTTGAAGCTATAATCAAACCAGGAAAGTAGACAGTGTCCAAGGACCAGGAGCTTTCCCGAATAGAAGAATAAAACACGGCAGAGGTGCAATTTGGGTGCTGTCAGAATCTGGCATAGATATTCTGAAGAATAGCAACGGGCGGAGTAACCTAGCTGGAAGGCAACGAGGTTAACAAATCAGCCTAGAATATCCTCCAAGGACATATGAGAGAGAATCATATCACAGCGGTAAAGCATCGAATTTTAGAAACGAGCCGCGAACACCGAGGATGAAAGGAAGGGGTGGTGTGGAAAGATTTTTGTTCTGGTATTACATTAGGGGAAGCGTTGAACGCTGGAACGCATCGTGGGGAATTAACTGTTATTTTTTTGAGAATATTGAAGGTTGCGCACATTCAAGATGTTGCACCACTGTTGAGGGCGGCGGGCCATTGTGAAGTGGTGATAAGGCGTGGTTTTGAACACGCCTAAATTCTTTGATTTTACAAAGTTACATTAGAGCAATCTAATTGAAGTAAGACACAGAGGGTACTAGTCTTGTCCCGAGACTGAGTATTAAACCTATGAAGGATTGAAAACTAGCTCTAAACAATATTGAATGAAAGGATTCTATCAGTACTCTTAACAGAGTGACTAGTATTATTCTCGAGTTTAATCAGCTAGCTATAGGACTCACCCGACAAGCTGCAGGGAACCCGTGTAGCAAGTTTGGTGTCAATATGGATGCCAGGTAACCAAGGGAGTTATTGAAGGAATCAGTTAAACTGCCGTTGAAGTCTATTGAACTAAAAGTTGAACTATGTACGCACACTGGAGCTGGAAAGCCCGGCCCTGAAGTGGTCATGTGCCCCAGCGCGTCTTGAAGTAGGGAACAAACAAGGAACAACACACCTGAAAATGGATGATTAAGAGGGCTAATGGCGCGATGCGCACTTAGTCTTCGTGTAGGGAAATGACAATACAGCCTGTAGGAGGGTTTGTAAGGTTGATTGGTCTATTGTTGAGTACATACCCCTTAATAATGGGCTTGGTAGGGAGAATTGGCTTAGAAATAGTGCTTTAAAGCTGCTCAGATGGTTAAATCCCAAGATCTGAGCAGACTGGATGCTCTGTTCTCTAAAGCTGGGCAGTAGGGATGTTCTATTCTATTTATCTGGGCACTTACAAATGTGCATTCTCTCTCCGCTAAATTATTATATTGTTTGTAACCCGCAGTAGCCAGTAACACTATAAAGCTCCACCAAATGTACTAGATAGACAGTGAATTATCACCCCCTTGTTGGCACAAAGCTCTTTTTGAGTCTTTAGCCTCACCAGCTATTTAGTTCAGCAAGACTTCTCAGTCTTGTGGGTTCTATTACATTGCCACTACAACTTGGGGGTTGTTTAAATTAACTACGGTTATTCCAACGGTTTGACAACCATAAAGTCAATTACAACCACTTGTTCTTAAGGTTGAAGGGTTTTTAAATCCTACTTCCCCAAACACACACACACGTGCATTATTGAGTAGTAGTCAGTGGTTATTTGGTGTTAAATTGAGCAGACGTTGTCTTGCTCCTTTTGATATTAGATTTCACTGTTGCACGCAAGTACACCTTTCAGTGGCTCAGAAATGAGAGTCGTATCCAAGGAATTGATCCAGAAAGGAGGCGAGACAACAGTGATGAGGAGCCATGGCCACGAGTAAGTTGCAGGAATTTGTGCTCCGCATTCAATTGGGCCAAGGATTTTGAGGCGTTGACGAAAGAACCCAGATTGTAATTGAGGCGAGATATTGAATGTATTTGATGTGCTGAGAAATATCGGCTCGGCATCTTCCACCACAGGTGTGCTGAATCAGGCGATGAAATGAGTCAGGATGAGTGAGACTGAAGAAAGCACTGGGATCGGATGAGGGGAAGAAAACAACAATGGAAGACGGATTTATAAAGCGCAGGATCACGGAGAGGTCAAAAAGTTTGTCGACTGCGTATTGAGGCTATGCGATCATGAGACCTGGCTGTTTTGCTCGACGACCCCAGAATGGCTTAGATTCAACAGTTTTACTGTTCAGACGCGGATAGTTGAAGACAGTTAATTCCGGGCATGGTGAGAATATGAACGACAAAATGAATGCGATAGGGATCTCCAAAAGCTGTAGGCATTGCGGCGAAGCTTCCGTGGGTTTTTTGGGTGTTGAACTTCAGAGCAGGAACGAAGAGGGACACGTGGAGTTAGCTCGTATGGGGATGAGACCAAAGAGATGCAAAGAATTGCGAGGGTAATCGTTAAAGAACGGTTAATTCTGATGTGCTGTGTGCCTAAAATAATACATACAGGCAGGCTCATGAAGGTGGTCCTGGGGAGGTACAGTGAGTGGGGTATATGAGTTTTAGTGGTGCGAGGTTTCTAGGCTCTTCATCTCAATTGTGAGATAAGTATGAGTAAAAATGAAAGGGAAAAAGGAAAAGGAAAAAGAGAGGGGGCGTCAGTGCGTATCGGGGAAGTGGCCAGTGTCGCGCACGAAGCGGGATCTTGCTGTATTTGGGCCGGAGCAGCTGAAACGCAGATTTTCTGCACCATGTAATATTTGAGAGGTAATAAGTTTGGCTGAGGGGAAATACGCCTCTGGGAGCCTTGGATTGACCCATAATATTCAATACCGGCAAGATTTGCATAGCATATGTGTGCAACGATGGCTCGTCCTGGGGCAGAACCATACTAGGCAGTTTGCGCAATGAAAAGCAAAAGACAATGCGGTCAGGGCATTCAATGGAAGTCGAAAGGGGTAGTCTTATAAACAGACGCTACAACAATTTTTGAGCTCGTACCTCGCTTTGTTGTAGAAAGGGGGATGGTTACCTAGATTTTTGCGCCAAGTATTGATCGAGAAACAGAATTGTGCAACAGATGCTCAAAAAAAGCGGGCCGATAATACCTTGAACGTGCCAGGTTCCATTCTCGCCTTCACACGCACCATATACCGACTCGAGGGGTGTATTCACTGATCTGTTAACCCTTAACTGCGACGAATATTGATCGTCACGATGAAACGGTGCGCTTACAATACATCTTGAATATGCTAGTTATAGCATGTTGTGGAAACAACACTAAAACCACACAAACAATATCTTATCACTCCCAAAAGACTAGCGCAATCCTTAGTGAGTTCGGGTCCGGACCGTAGTATGCGGCCAGCAGGTTTGGATTGTATAGTTAACAACGAAAACAAGTACTATGAGGCACTAACAAAGTCCCCGCGGCACTTCACTTGGCAAGTTACAGCAGTTATCTTTCTGCCGCGGCATTGGATGAACGTTTGTATGAGACAGATACAAGAAGGTAGTGACTATAAAGATAGTTCTATCACTTCAGGGCAGAGTTTGTACTTGGTGTTCACAAAATATCCCAGCAATGGCCAATTCCAATTGCTATAATGAGGCAAGCTGCTTCTTCCTTGGCAATTCTCTTTACTGCAGGACTCTCCCGTACAGTAGACCTAAACTTGTCCTCGTTTAGGGATGTTTCCTTCACTTTTATAGTAACGGCTTAAGCGTTGATTGCAAAGTCCAACTAATCGATCCAACAGCTAATGACAGGACTCTCCCTGACGAGTGTGAAGGCAAAGCAGCTGACAAGTCACAACCAATTCTCAGGTGGTTAACCGTTTGAAGCTTAACTGATGAGTCCCTTGCTTGACAATTCGAGCCAACAACCAACTTCAATTTATAGACAAGTTACAAACAGAGATAGTAAACGAATCTCCGCGAAATATGCCTGAGGACACCCACGCCGATAGACGGTGCGATGAACTGGCTGTATGCGGGTTCTACAGGCTGCTTTTATAGTAATAGTACAAACGAAAGGAGATAAACTAGATATGGTAACTGAGATGTGGTGCTTGGTCATGTAGGTTCGTTCCCTCGTGGTTCTTCGTCGATCCCGCATGCTCTTGGTGCCGGGAGATCGTCGGTTTTGACCCCCGCGGTCTATATTTGGTATATTGGCAATACCGCGGTGCCTTCCGCACCCGCAGTACGATGCCGCGCCGGCCTGGGGTTGAACCCAGCCTTTTCAATACAGTCCTCCTCGTGCTTGTCTTTGGTGGATCCGGCCGCGGGCAGTGCTTGGCCCGCGAAGTACCGGAGTGCCTGAATCCGATCGCTAGAATCCGAATTAGGACTTGTGTGTCTTTGATTTGACAGGTCGCATCGCGCCGCGGTGCCACATGATCGTCCGATCGCTTTGGCAGTTCCCTGTCTTAGGGTAACAATGGGTCTATGCTCGACCGCGGCCCGTTAGTAGGCTCCGCGGCAGGTTATACACAGTTATGGGACGCCGCGGCATGGCCGTGGCCGCTTTCCTCCATAATGTAACCGTTAACACAACTATGTCTTTGGCAGAGAGGCGCCGCGGTGGCACCGCGGCAGCTCTCCTTCGCAGTTTAATGTACCGCGCAACATGTTAAGTCTCGCCACTTCATCTATGCAGTCTCTGGGTCGCTTTTATAGGAATGAATCCCTTGAATAGGTTATAGGCGGTTATGGGTATATCTCCTTGGTAGTGTATTCAGAGTACAACACGCCGCGGCATCACCGCGGTCGTGCTCTGAATACTACAGTCAGTAGTCGGAGCTCGCTCTGACTCTCCTTTATATCACCTAACAGAGTTCAGGTATACAGATATGTTTGTATAGCACTGAAGCTATTCTGCACTTCTTAATGATGTGTTTATAAGCGCAAAAATAGCTAGAGGACGTGCATTTGGTGTTGCGCCGTCTCAACGAGCCATAGGCTACCCTATGCGCGTCAGCGTTCTATGCGCGGGGGCGGGAGATGCCATACTTACTGACCGCCCCCCTCAGACTTGAGTGCTGGCCAAGATATTCAAAAGATTACTGATGCGGACGCCGGATAGTTTGAGATTACGCCTCTTTGTAGTTCTGATGCTACAGGGAAGCCTTCCGATCCAAGAAATCCTGTGCTCTGTAAATTCGGTATCTTGACGTAGATAAACGGCCCGGGTTAAACCTCGAATTCCCCCTGAATGGCGCGTATCTAGTTACGAAGCCATCGCGTCCGCTTTGGTTGAATTTGTGGGCCCCAGTACTGCTTTTTTCTTCTTTTTCTTTCTGCTCCCAGATGTGTGGTTCTACATTCTCGCTCGACCAGTGCCGGATTAATTATAATACGACTCTAGCTCTGGAGCTCCTGATCCGCTGGACTGCCCAGGACTAACATGCCGTTATTATTATGGGCCCGCTGTCGGCATGTCAACTTGAGTGAAACATTCATCACGCTGAACATCCCCTTCAAGTTCATCCACCTTCACCTTCTACAAGTACACCCAGTTTTATCTGCCTGCCGAAGCCACGGCACGGACTGGGACCAGAGACGTGAAGATAACACTAGATTCACCCCCGGAAATTAATACTGCGCATGTGCAACGCTCCTCGTCGAGATTTACCCCTTGACAGCGGGCATGCAATACAACTTGCCAACGAAGGAACCGAGGTAAATGCAAGTTATTTACAGATGCATTTGAGGTTATGATCCGCCTGCGCGACCGGTAGGGACATTTTCCGGGTCTGACGGAACATATTGATAATCCTAGTTAGAATTTGCGACAGACAGGCAGTGGGAATGTAAGTAATGTGCCTTGCTTGGGTCCTGAGCGCTACGTACCTGCATACATCCGACGAACGGACCCTGAAATTTTTGGCCACGAGCGCCGGGTTGACGTTGACGACCAGGACGGAACGTTTCGACCGTTGTTCGTGCCCAAACCCACGATGGTATTAATTATATGAGAATGCGGCTCTGGGACCAATGCACCCCTTCATCGCGCTTGAACTTGAACCTCGTGTGCTGCGCGGGCTCGGAAATTAATTGCTCACTCCAAGCTCACACCTTGCACTAATGTGCAGTGCAAACTCTGGTTCCAAATTCAGGTGAAAAGCAGTCACCAACTTAGCGTACAGAGTGCATCAGAAGTAAGAATACCCGGGTCGTGGGTGCCTGATGAGAAAGGCGGAAATTGCGCCATGGCAGACGTAGGGCCATGGGTTAGATTGGCAGTCGATACTGTAGACAGAGAAGTGTTAAGCGAGGGCCAACGCTGAAGAAACATGGGAAAACATGGACAAATGTCTGACTCTTCGCCGCCCTGCCATCATGACCTGACAACCCATTCACTTATAATCCATCCATTCGGAATACTAGACTTTTGGGACTAAGCAACGAGGATGCTTAGCACCCATCCCTCGCCGTCCAAGAACCCCAAGCCCTTGGAAGTCTGACTGGCTGCCACAGAACGCTGCCTTGCATCAATTCTATTCTTTCTCGACTGGTCTCTGATGCTCTGCTATTTTGGCTCTATTGCTGCTTCGTTCCATAGTCTCACGTTCCTGGCTTGTCTCGGAGTGTCTCTGTAGCCATCGTGGCCAAGTGTCACCCTCGATTCATTTATGTCGGGCACACGCTGTGGCCGATGGCAATGTCTGCAAAGTGTCTGGGCCTGGACAAGTGGCGTCGGCATTTTCAAAAACTACCATGTTAATATCGAGTATCATGTAAAGCCGCAGGCACCAACAACATCAGTGCCCCTTGTTCCAGACGCAAACAACAAAGAGCTTACATGTTTCCGCTCCTCACCGCCTACTTATAAGCAGCCAAGACCAGCAGCATCCACATTCATCTTCCTCCCTTCACCTTTACCTTCCTCTACCAGTGCAATTTCCCTGATGCCTTCTCCATCGCGTCTCCTGGCACTTGCTGCCCTTCTCGTTTGTGCGCTATTCTCATCCTGCTACCTCCATTTTGACAACTGATCGACCGACAGCTGCGACTGCCCTCGTCCCACCCGCCTTCCAGGTAAACGGGACAGCTCCGGATGACACCCCCGCCCCGACGCCCGACAACGCCGCCATCGCGGAGACCGCCGGTCAAGTCGACCAGAAGAGCGGCCCCGCCATTGACGCGCCCCCAAACGCCGACGTCCCGCCCACCATTGTCACCGCCGTCGACGGCACGCTCACCAATACCACCGTCGCCGGCGCCACATCCGGGCCCACGCGCCGCCGCGACGTCGGACGTTTTGGGAAGCGCCAGCCGGGGTTCGAGAAGGTGTTTGACGGAAAGCCTGCTGGGGAGCATGACGCGTCCATCCAGGGCACGGCCTACCTCACGTACACCGTCGTGAATAATGCAACCTACAACGTCCAGGCCTGCTTGGATTGGTGTGCCGGGATTGACGGGTGTGGTGCGTGTTTCCGCTTGCCCTGTTCACTTTTTTTCTTTTTTCTTTTTTCATCAATGGACACTCGGGCTGACGCCCTCCCCAGTGTTCGTCAACGTTTACTACGAATTCAACAACTACCTCCTCGACTTTGTCTTTGGCGAGCACTCAAACCTCAAGTGCGCCGCGTACGGTGACATCCACGCTGCTGCTGAGAAGACCAACTTTGGCGGGCAGGCGTCCTACCCCCAGGTCCGTTTCCTGTCCATCCTTACCTCGTATCCCCACCCTTGTTCCTTTCACCCGCCCTGACTCGTGTACCCGAATCCTCGGAACTCACCCTCGCGCTTCTCATAACCTCACCTCGCTCTCTCTCGTCCCTCCCTAAAACTCATCACGCACATGACGCTAAGACTCCTTTTTTTCTTCACAGGTCGGCAACGAGACCGTTCCCCTCACTTATATCACCCAATCCAGCGGCTGGGGACTCGACAGCCTCGTCGACCCCACCACTCCCGATGGGTACGACCTCGTGTTTGGGCCGACTGGGGGGCGAATAATGCACCTGGAGTGAGTGGCTCTCTCTTCCAACTTTTGAATGCCTGTCGAAGGCTGACCCATTCCCCAGTACATGGGCTTTGCCTTCCTCGACAAATATGACGTCGACGCCTGCGCTCAGCTCTGCAACGCCCGCGGTGCGGACCCTAATGGCGGTGGCTGCGCCTACTTTAATATCTGGCGCGCGGTTGTGAGCGGCATCCCTACGACCTACACCTGCTCCATGGTGCGTTTCGTGCTCTCCTCCTCCCCATCTCCTCCTTCCTCTATCTATGCCCATGCTGACTGACACCCCACCCCACAGTACTATCTCGTTGCCGACGAATCCACTGCCGTCAACTTCGGCCAGGGTGACCTCGTCGTGACCTACTCGCGCGGCTATGCGCGCGAATCGGTCCTCCCCGACGGCGGGTTTGAGGGCTTCAGCGGCAGCGATTGCGATGGCTTCTGCTTCACCGAATCCTACGCCAACTGGATCGGTTCTTCCCCTGCCGATGGCCATGACGCTACAATATTCTTCGACGCCGCACCCTTCCCGCACTCGGGACACAGCGCGGCTCTGTTCGGCGCGATCTTTGATGACAACACGGAGTCCGGGACGCTCAAGCCCGCAAAGCCACTCGACACCAAGGCGGGCGTGACATACGACATCCAGTGCTTCATGGGCGGCACTTTCAGCGAGACGATCGAGTCCCCCGCGAAGGTGGATATTATGTGGAATGGCGTCCGCGTTGGGGGCGTGAGCGGGACCTCCCCGTGGAAATTCGTGCATGCGACCGTTGTCGCGCAGGGCAACGATCTACTGTCCTTTGTTGGGGGCCAAGCGCCGTGGTGGATCTATCTTGATGACTGCTTCGTGTATCAGGCGTAAGTGTCTGCCTGCCTGGATCTTAAGGGAAGGAGGGCGAAAGCAAAACCCGGAGAGGCCGCCCTTAGACTCCTCTGATCATCACTCGTCGCATCTACCTACTACAACTTAGACTTACTTCTCCTTGCCTGCCTTAATTATCTTGTATTCTTTCAGTTAATGAGAACGCTGGTATTTAATGAAACCTCCCGCCACGCGGAAAACACGCTCAGGTCGTGGAGGTCCTCGATTTCAACTACCAGAACAGAACATCGAACACATCTTTTCGGCTATCCTAGCGGCGCCGCGACTGTTGCTCTCCTATTGCCTTGCCGGTGGTAATTTCCTCTTCTGACATGAAAATTAACGCCGCTGGCCGAAGTGCACATAAGTTACCGTTCTGTATTCCGAATTCGTTTATCTACAGGAGCCATTACCATTCAAATGGTGGCCCGCTTGAACGAGGGCTGTTGGAGGTGAATTATAATGATACTTAGGAGAAGAGATTTGACTCATCTCGTTGGTGGAATTCGCAATACCTTGCTCTACGTCGATCTGATCATGAATCGTTGAAACTCGACACGGCTCTCATCGTGGCCGTCTTCTCTGCGCCGGCACGGGGCGACACCCACAAACGCGCAGCGCGCGCTTCATCGTTTTAACATAACCGCTCGCTCTCCGGGTCGCGCGTCATCTCCGTCTACAGCCTCTTCCCCTCTCGGACAAGGGGAATCGAACCCCGGATTGCCAACAAATCTTATGCTTTGCGATACATAAGAGGGCGGGTGATGTTTCGTACACCATGTCCGATGAGCGGAAATACTTATACGCTGGTGAAACAATTGAGCAAATGAATTCATGGGAGGGAACCGACCACAAGAAATTCATGTTGAGGTGGCATTGAATGTATCTGACTCGCGCGGCCCGATTATCTTCTGGCAACATCTGGGTTAAAATCAGCTCCGCGTTGAGTTCGTCGGGCGAGATACAAATGTAGAGCACACCCCCTTCCTAATAAAAAAAAAGCACCAAGAGTGGGTAATCATTCGGACACGGGGAGTCGAACCCGGACTGCCAGTACCTCTTACGCTTTGCTCACTTTGTAAGAAGGCGGGCGATGTTCCGTACACCACACCCGATTAGTGAGAATACTTAGTTATTTTTGGGCGCTGAATTTCAGATGAGAGGAGGGAAATAAGCTAGCTAATGGACTTGCAACTGAGACGTGAGGCACGTACCTTGTACTTGCACATGAAATATTTTGAAGGTTATATTAGTCGGATATGTGCGCTAGAAATCAATAATTCACGTACCCTGATTCCAGAACATGACTGTCAAGAGTTTGAACCGGGGATGACGGACTCGGCAAAATTAATATGAGTGAAGATTGAATGGCTTACTCAGGTCCAAATTCAAGTCGACTCAAACCGACGGGAAACAATCATCATGAGACACGCGTGCATAACAGATTTTCCCAACAAATTGGTTACTTGGTAATCTATCCGACCACATTCAAATGCCGCAAGATTCGTTTGGACTGGGGCTTGACAGAGGATTCTTGGTACCGTTCGGCGAACCGCCCACAGTTTTGTTTGTCTTGCGAGATACCCCCTTAGATGGGACTCCTCATCGTAATGTGCGAATGGTGGGAAACGGGTCAACGGGAGAATGTAAACTGCATAAAAGACTCACGGTGGAGTACTCAAGTGAATGGAAAGCACCACCGAATTGGATGTATGCTCTTGCTTCTTTCACCGGAGGAGCAACATGATGGGAATAAACAGCTAGAGAGTGTCGTAAATGGGTCGACGTGATGGTCGCACCCGCTGGAAACACAATCTGCCCAATGGGTAAATAAACTAGTCGACGGGGGGGGACCTACGCCGAAAGCATACAAGAAAAAAAAAAGCAAATGAAGGGGTCAGTATGGTGAAATACCTGGGAAGATGCCCCAGTAACGGACCCCATCCAGACACGGTTCCGTGAATGTGCACTGTCCGCTTCAGCACAAAAATAGCATATACAGTGCGCAGGTCAAGTAGCCACCGATGGTACACTGTCCAGCGTGATACGCAAGGGTATGAACAACTTGAAAATGACAGCACATCAGCGGCGGATTTCTTACTTGCGTCTACGGTGGACATCGGCGAAGGTGGAATCGCTGGCGTGGTGCATAAGATGTGCATGCCAAAATAATAATAATCTGAGTTGCGAAATATCAGTCCAATGACGAGGAGGATGGGAAGAAGTAAAAGCGCCCAGTCTCTCTAGACAGACGACCATCGTTTCTAACTCATACCTCGCTCGATAAAAAACGCACCAGAGAAATCCGCAAAACGGGAAACAGCGGCATGCAAGGCCGGCAGCATCCGATTGCATTGCTCGAGTACGCTATTTGAGGTTCCGATGAGATAATACGCAGGTGCTATACGCGTTGGACGCGTTTCGGTGCAGAGTAGGGCTCTGCGAATCAACTGTGCCACTGCAAAAGCATCGACATTTACCCAAAGCGCGCAACACCGCGTCAATGGTCCGAATACGAGGATGGAAGGAAGCCAGGACCATTTTTGTCGAGCTGCAGAAACGCGGCTACTGGGTGAGACATGGGCTCCGCTGGAGAGAGGACGTATGAACCTGAAAAGCAAAGCGGTTGATCCGCTAGCCGATCAACACAGCCACGCAATCTCTTCACTCTACCTTTCATCGTAGCTTTTGCCCGACTGGACCAATGAGCCGGCCTAGCCACGCGACGGTACAACGTTACAACACCTAGTTCTGCGCTATTTTGGAAGCGCGTCTACATAGCGTCTCCCCCAGTCTCTTCTTCCTATTTGAGGATTCCATCTTCGCCGACGACGGCGATTAGAGCTCTAGCATTAGCAGCCGCACGAGCACCACCACGCCTCTGGACGTAACGCCTGGTTTCCTCTGCTTGCTGTTGCGTTCACGAGTACGCTGCCGGCACCGGTGCGCAGACTACATTGGCACGTCCAGCACCAAGACGTCTCACCTGCCTCTCGAGCGGCGTGAGCAACGCCGTCGACAGAAAGGGAATCACACCCAACTAAATGTCCCCGTTCGCCTTGTACCCACTCCACACTGCACCCTGTCGACGTGCACCGTCCCACCCTCCCGACGCTTCAAGTTCTTCCCCCGCTGCGTTTGGGGCGCCGGTGACTGCACACTCGCTTCGCGCGCGGCATAAATCGAAGAGGGAGGACCGCTTGTGGAGGATGGTCACCGCAGCGGAGATGTATGACGCTTAGGCATCCCTGCAGCCTACCTTCCGTGGCTCAGGGAACAGCGCGTGATCGTCCCCTAGCCTCGACGTCGGACTGAGGAGTACTAGCATGTCGCGCTCGGTGGAAATAGGAAGGTGGTCGTGTGGGGTGGGGAAGACACACAGCGCTAGTAGCAGTACGTACGTGGGGGCGACCTCGGCGGTTTCTCGATGCGTCCCGAGGATACTGTGGCCCATGGCTTGTTCAATGCCCGAGGTACCATTGCGCTGCTCGCGGGCGTGCGCGACGGGTGTGACCCCGCGACGTTTTACAGCGCCATCCGCCCGTGGTTCCGCGGTGCGGACTCAGACCCCGCGATTTGCGGCCCTATCCTCCCATTCTTTACCGAACTCGGTCCGCAGCGCTTCGTCTTCCTTCGGAGTGCGCCACATCAACCCCACGAGAAACATGAGAAGCACATAGAACAACCCAAGTGCCCTTCCTGTCCTCTCTATTTTTTCTCACGTTTACTGTCCTTCAGCTTTGTCCCGCCGTCGAAGCTCCCCCCTTGCAACTTACCCCCGCGCGTTCCCGACCTCCCCGCTCCCCAACGTCCCTGAGATCGGCCGTATCTCTGTCCTCTATCCTTGCCCCACGTGCGTTCTTGCTTGCCCTCTTTCCTTCACCCGTTCTCTTCAATCCCTCCTATCCTCTGGCTCCCAGGTTGCGATGTACGACCTCAAACCCGAGATAAGCTGCAGAGCGTCGCCGACAGCGTCGACAGTATCGTCGCGGGCAAAGAGCACGATTTCGTAGCGTTACTGCCAGAAGCAGTCTGGGAAGACGACGAGGAGGCAGGTACTGCAAAAGGACTTAGTATGTATTGGATCCAGTGGAAGTAAGACTCGCCAAAGCCTGTGCTGGAAATTGTCTGAGTAAGAGGCATATCACGGTCACCCATGTGACTGCCTCCTGACTGCTTGCAGCAGGCTGAACATCGGGGAGGAACTTGTTCACACTCCCCGTTAGCACGGCGCTGCTTGTTTGAGGCAGTGAGGCAGTTCTTCTCGGGGCAGAGAAGGGAGTATTCGTCCTTGATCGACGATACTTTGAAAACATACGTGAATCCGGAAGTATAAGAAAGTATACCATAGTTTTGGGAGATTTGGGAGACTTTCGTATACTTTGTATACTCCTGGTATTTTCTGTATACGCAGACGAAAACCATATTTTTTTGTACACTTGATACACCTGGTAGACTTTCGTATACCTTGCCGGGCTAATAAATCACGGCAAACAACAATCGGCCCGGGATGCGGTGCTGTGTTTACGCGTTGTTTGTTTGCATCGCATCTTTCCCTCCTCCCGCCACCACCAGTGCTCCCGCCACAAACACCTGCCCAAGTTGAAACACCGCCAAATGACATCGCTCTACTTGTGCCCAACTATCGGATGTGGCGAGCTAATTCCCAAACGGTTACGTTGTCGAGGCACTGTGGTCCCCGAGCATAAAGATCTGTATTTTCAATCTGTACGTCTCGCTCGTCCATATTTTGGCCCCTTCCGACATTCTTCAGTGTAAACAGTGTAAACATTTTGAATGGGCTCCACCGCCATCCCCCGAACCATACGGACTCGTTCCCTCTGGGCCAGATCCCTACCCCCGCGACACCAGCTACCCTTCGCCTCCACCTCCCGCCAGCCCCGCCATCGATCCCGCCCTTCAAGCCCCTTCTTCCGCGTTTCATATCGCCGCCGCGGCTGCTGCCCCGTCAAATGACACGTCTAAGCGTCAACGCGTCAATTTTCCGCAATGTAAAAAGCTGGCAACCGCGAAGAACTGCACGAACAACATGTGTAACCCGTGTTGCGGGCTCAAGGGCACTGGCTGTGCATACGCAGCTCACCGGAACCAGGGTTAGGGTGACCAATGGAAATGCCATCGATGACAAGAACATGGAGCTTCTCTGCGATATTCGGAGCTCAATTCCAGATTGATACAAAGAAAGACGGAAAAAGCTCACTGAGTTTGCCGTCCTCGTCCCATACATGTAGACATTTCGTGCAGTAATGTCCCCATTCGGGCTGCCCGAGGAGTTGAATGCGAGTGTTACGCTCTTGCATTGCCAGTGTAAATCGGTCGTGTTGATCTCCAGTGTGGGGGACGCGCAGCGTCGCAGATCGTGCCTCATGATCTTCAAGCAGAGAGAGAATGATGAATCCATCCCATATATGTTCGGGACGGAGTCTACAACTAGTATCCATCCAATCTGGATGATTTGGAAAATTGAGAGACTGGGAGAGCGAGTCGTTGTAAACGCGCGCGCCGTTGGTGGCGGATGTCCACGATATGAACATTAGAGTGGTGAACAGGTTGAGGACAGATCTCTCGATGTATTGATGTTCCCCGACTTGTATCTCATCCGGGATTTCGTTATCATAGGTGCGAACTCCGTTCCGAACAACGTAGTTTGGATAATACCGAGCTTTGCAGCCTTCGAAGGAATCAATGAACTAAATTCAAAACATAACAATAAAACAGCTCACTGGGACAGGACAGGTGGGATGCAAAGGTTGCACATGCACCGTCGGAGAGGGTATACAGAACAACCTTTGATGGACCGCCTTTGTCACGGAGAAGAGTCGTATTTGTGCACTCCGGCGTAGTGCAATGATGTGAAGGCGGGAACAACATGTGTGATGCTTTACAATAATATCAGAGTTGATACTCACCACTGTGAGAAATGCAAGGAACCTAGGAGATTATCAAGGCCATGCTTTCTGAAAGCTTTGGCGTCGGCGCCTTTTGTTTTGCCGTCCTCGTCATAGCTCCAAACAATGAAATATAATAAGCTCAACTTAAGTCCTGCGCGGTCCAACCACTTTGGCACTTAAGTTTGGCCCAGAACTTAAGTTTCGCGCCCATGATCCACTCACGGGCATGGGCACCCCCCCCCCCCCCTCGCTCAAACTCAAGTCTTACGCTACCACTCAAGTTTGGTCAACAACTTGAGCTGTATTGAAAACTCAAGTTCCATTTACATAGGTCCCTATCATTATGTTGCACACCAGTGTGAATTAACCTGAACTTGAGTTCCGCAAGACTTAAGTTTTGTAAGACTTAAGTGCCGCCAACTTAGTATGCATTGGCGTCCCATTGTATACAGCCCACGCTGCGCTAAAAATCCTTGCATGCCCTGCGTATCTCCTGATCCATAGCGAGTAAGTATGAATATGTCGATAGACCCATAGCACTCACCATATTCTCTATCCACTTGAAGACTATGTCGCGCCAAGCGTCGATCTTCTTCATGACCAGCTCGTCGAAGATTATCACCAAATCCCAATCCTTAATCTATCAAAAATATCAGATACATGACAAACAACTTGGTAAGGGCTCACCATGGTTGGCGGACGACCAAAGCCAGTTTATCCAAGCTTTATCGGCTGGTGGCATGCTGTGGTATGTTGGTGTCAGTCTATCAGAATCCGAATTAACGGCCAAGAAAGGTGGCACCCCTTGGACAACTAGGAGCGGTACCCTCTAGCGGGCCTTGGATTCGCAGATGGTTGGTTAATAGTCAGGCATGTTCGGTGGGTGTGGTGGTCAGAAAGAGAAGTTGGAATGAGTAACGTGTGACGTTACTGAATCAGTGGCCAAGTGCCAAACATGCCAGGACACATCACTTCGACTTGGCTTTAACCTCGACGAGCACTTCGTGCTTTCCTCTTCTCCTCAACACTTCACTCACACACACTCCAGGATTTGGTCAGATCAATTTGTACAAACTCAAGCTCAGTTCAAGTTGTACTGACATTTGATTCCAACGATGTTCTGTTGGCACTCTGATTACTGGTATGCCACCCTGTTTGTGTTCATAAAACTCAAGTCGCAGTAGAGCTTAAGCTCTGCTGGAACTCAAGTCTATTGGCAGAGCTTAGTAGAGAACAGAACTTGGGTGGTTGAAACACCAAACTTGAGTTCAATTGTTTTAGATATATATGTTTTATATGAACTGATCTCAAACCCAAAACTTGAGTTATACGGAACTTAAGATCCAGATGGGAACTTAAGATCGAGATGACATTGGGAGATGTCAAGGTAATAATGGTATTTGGGCTACTTAAGCAGAACTTAAGACATTGTCTAAAACTTGAGTCGCAAAGTGGTCGAACCGCTCACTACTTAAGAGGAGCTAATAAATTAGTTGCCAAACAAGATCACTGACTCAGGGCCTGATCGGGTGCTCTGCTTGCCGAAGGCAGACCCACTAAAATCACGGCATATGCCTGCCTCATCAAGGCATCTGCTTTGATTTTGGCTGAGCCGCCTCGCGTAGGCAGATCACCCGATCAGGGCCTGAAGGCCTTCCAACAACCATCGACATAATCCATCGGGAGGTCAACGGCAGCGCTGAGGAAAGTGCGTATGTCGTCAGGGATATCGGCTGGTGGCTCTGCGGCACCATGTGAAGGAGGCTGCGCGGTTATGATCTTGTCTTTGAGACGGGCAGCCAATCGAATGAATTGCATCCCCTTTTCCATGCCGATAGAGTCACAGAGGCCGGGAACCGCGGAAAGACTGGCATAGATCTCGTTGAAAGTGTCCATATTGTTAGGTGAGGAGACGCGTCGCGTGAGGCAAAAAAAAAACGCGCCGTGACGTGGTAGTCACGGCCATGATCTTTGCGCTTGCCTTGCAATGGTATTGGGGACAAACACAAGATGATGAGTGTTCGAAAGTCTACAGGATATACGTCTGGTCACATATCAGGTAAGCAAATCCAGATATACAAGCGGTATACCGGAAGTATCCGAAAGTATATGCGAGAAATAGTGAGGCTGTGCAGCCACTGCGCCCGTTACCCACATCCATCGATGTTATCCCGTAGGAACTCATCCGCGCAATCGTCGAGGAGATTGACGATCTGAGCGTCGCGACCCATATTCCAGCCTTCTATACCATGACTCGGATCCCCAATAATTCCTGCCCACTCCGAAGCTGTGCATGGTACATCCTTCTTTACCTCATTCATCGCTTATATTCCATTGCAAGGATCTTCGAATAAATTGCGGCATCTATGGCATAAGTGGCCTTATATCCATTGTTCAACCACAACTAATCTGTTCTACTACTAGTCCTGCTCTTCATGGCTTCGCGCCGTGTTCGAGAGCCCAACGAGCGCAGAAGCGGCCGACGCCGCATCGTAGTAGGGACGGGCAGTACCGGTGGGTGTCCGACTACTTAGTAGCAACACACCCGGTGAAAGGGTTGCTCGGTATCTACGACAGGTATACTAGTAAGCTCGAACCCAACGGACAGAATGCAGTAATACACTTATTCTGTAGAATAATGTATTAGACCACAACTATCAACTGAATATGTCTCCTTTCCTCCTTGTTGAACGTCTAGATGATGTCTGATGAGTTACAAGTCTTCAGGACACTTTAGAAAGGTCCAAGGAACACTGTTTAAGTTTTCCTGTTGCTGGTAGCTTTGTGAATTACTCTAAACCGAGCTTTTCCCCAAAGTGCGCAAACTAGCAGAATTAAGATTCTTGGGTAAGAATGCTCTTTTCTACAAGTGGTTTTTAGATATAAGCTTCTCAGCTTTGCACACAGAACAACACTGGTTCTGGTAGCCAATAATCCAACAATCCCAATGACTCTGACAAGACCAATAACTCTGACAAGACCAATAGCTCTGACAAGACCAATATTCCGATGATCCCAAACTCAAATCCAACAGTGGACGTTAATCCAAAGGCAACAATCAAATCTTTAATAAACTCGAAACTTAAAACACAAACTCTAAGAGTATTGGTTTAAGAAGCAAGCCCCGAACTTGGATGACCTGAGACGAGACAGATACTGTTTAGGCACTGGCTCCAGCAGGGACTCCCGATTCAGTGCTGTACCGCTAAAACCCGTCCTCCTTATATACTGTACACTAAAACTCTTACACTATGGTGATTACACTACCGGGTATACATGTGTTAGTTCTGGTAGCTTAGTCAGGTATGCACGTGTCCGCCTTATATATAGGATCTACTGATCTACCCCTACGTTTCCGATCGTTGCACGCCAACCTTTAATCCACCGCATGTGTCAGGGGAACCTCTGCCCGGCCCCGGTCACCCGGCACCCGGCCCCGGTCATCCGGCACCCGGTGCCCAGCCGACCGGCCCAATTTATGTAATCCACCTATCGATCCCAAAAGGTTGCTTACACAATGGCATCAAGTCTGCGATCAAGCCCGAGACATCTGCCGATCACTCCGGTCATGTGCTACTAGTCAGTAGCCACTTATACCCACGACCTAGCGTGGGAATCCTCAGAGTTTCTTCTCTTCGGATTCCCCTCGCTAGGTGCGTATCTTCTTGTATTTAGCTACTTCTTATTCATACCTTCGGATTCCCCTCGCTAGCCCCTTGAGATTCTCGGGTCTAGAGGTTGCCCTTACAGTAGAAGAAACTCTAGGGATTAATTGGACAAAATTGGGAATTTTGGCTTGGAAGGTTCGGATCATAGTGGCAGTTAGTGAAGGGGGCAGAATTGATTTGGGGTCATTAAGCCAGGCAAATTGGCAGAATGGCAGGCAGAATGCCGGCAGAATTCGGCAGAATTGGCACAACATTTTTATCGCATTTTATCGCATTTTCTGTCTTATACGACCGAAAAATAATATTTCAATTGCATTCTACCTAGTTCTCCATGAGGTCTTCAATATCCCAGCTCGCGGCAGCGTCCCCGCCTACCACATCAAGATTATCATCATCTGTTGCTGTCGACTGCCCACAATCAACTCTGTCTAGTTCCGCA
>JARJLF010000842.1:0-125738 GCA_029378395.1 Mycena leptocephala | reverse complement strand
TGAAGGGCGATGGATCACGGTCAGGTATTTTCATTAGTAGTAGACCTCTGGACAGCCGAGGAATCAAACTTCGGTGGCTTGCGTGAACTTGTGTAGTTCCAATGGGATCTGCCTCTGTTGTGAGCTGAGAAACAAGGCCAAGGAAGGTTTTATAAGACTGTAACTAGAAACAGTGGTTTGATATCAGGGTGAACCGGTTCCGAGTTGTCCGATGCCTAGAATTTCTGTACCGGCGAGCCAAAGAGGTAAACCAACACTTGTCTAATGAATTCTCCTATACATTTTCTTCAATTTTGCAATAGTAGATTCATAGTTGATATTGGTCAACCGAAGTGCCACGGAAATAAAAATGTCGTACAACACTGACCAGCACTCGAGCATCCAGAATCCTGGATTACGGTCAGCCCGGTGCAATAACCAGCCAGTAGGGCTACTCAAGATGTTTCTGCCTTTGAAATGAATGTCTTCGATCGAATCCCGCCAATATTACCAGTGAAAACCGATGAAAAATGGGTGTTTAGTCCAACATTGGGATAGCTTTTCAGCGCATCTATAACACAATCAGCCACAAAAGTTGGTTGTCTAAAAATTTATCCTTTCCTGGCTACAAGTTCAGATGGTCTACTGCACCCTTCACTGGCCAAAATTCTGCATGATTTCATGGTGGTTTCGGATAGTTGTATCCATATGTCCATATGCATGGATTGGAAGATATTACTGCCGGAGAGGGGAAGTTCTAAACTTGGACTCTTTCATGTGAGCTCAGATTCTTTCATGCTTAGTACAAAGGAACATATTTCTGTAGTCTGTAGTTAACCGCGCCACTGATGTACGAAGGGTAGCCTTATTATGTCATCTTCGGAGTTTGAATTTATTCCCACGGCCATTCTATGCCTCCAGCAGTCCTATTGACAAGGCGTAAGAGGCAAAGTGTTTTATAATCGTATTGTAAGGTAGAATGCTGCAGCAGAATGTATTCGTTATTGTTCTATCTGCGGAAAGCTGCATCTCGGCGTTTGCCGTGTGCCGGTGCATCAGAGTTCGGCATTATTGTTCCACCTAATGAAAATAGCGGCTGTGACTTTGTTCCTATTTACTCGGGGAAAAAAAAAAAAAATCACCGTTACTCGGTGAAAAATCATAACAAAAAACGCGACCCCAAGAAAAAACATTTTGTTCTCGGGTTCTGCCGTCGGAATTTCCCGATGTTACTCGGTGAAAAATCGAAAAAACTTTTTGTTTTCGGGTCACCCCGTCACTGTTGTCGGCAATTCCTGCCGATCCCTTAGTGCTGGGTCTGGATGGTTACCTTCTGTAGTAACAGTGCGTCCCCCAAATTCTAGTGATTTGCCCAAGTTACAGGTTCGATCCCGCCAAGTACCTTTTTTTCTTTTGCCCCTGGAACAAAAAAGAAGAGAAGACTACAAATTTCCTTTGTTGGAACTGGGCAAAAAAAATACGTGATTGTCATTATTTTCAGGAGTCCCTGTAATCTAATGACAACCTATCACAGCTCTTTGCAGAACTTAGGGCGCGGAGGGGGTTTTTTTTCTTTTTTTTCCAACGGTTTCCAGCAGAACCGGCGCCACGGACTCAATTTTGATCGGATTACCTCGGGAGTAGGTGCGTCGTGATTCTGTACCTCAAATATTGTTCCAGAGGCTCAGAGAGGTCTATTTGTAAAATAATTCTCTCCAGCTAATTTAGGACGAGTTCAACTTTGGTGGTGACTAGGTGAACCGCATCATGACTGGCTTGCGTCGTGGGCACACGTTGGGTAGCAATGGCCGTGCCCTGGTTTATAAAGGGAAGTCACCGAGTTCCACGTTGTTTCGCCTAGACAGTAAGTACCGAATCTGGCTTTTATATGGTCCTTATCAGCTTTGCCCACATCTCATTCAACATAGACCTGGTTCGGAGCCAAACAATTTCTGCAAGCCAAACATCCAAAACCACAATTTGGGCACTGGGTGCTTGTTCAAACCTTGAATTTCCTCACACGTGGCTGCCGAGCACCAGTGTTTGCAGGGACAAGGCAAATTCAGGTTGGAACAAGCACCCAGGGATCAAATTGTGATTTTGGAAACATCATAACTAAATGACTGCTGCCGGGATCGAACCGGGGACCTTCTCATTACATAAGCTAGAGGGTATTTGTGCTTGCAGAACGGGTACGGCTTCTGAAGGAACAGTATGCGGCGCCTCCCGCCGGGGTGCAAGCGTAGCATGATTAAGCATCATGACCAGGGGCATCTTGAATGCCGCTCACCCCAGTGCCCCTTCCTGCAGACGCCAGCGCTGAGCCCGGCACCCTAGCGCTGGGTTTTCTCAAGCCAGACCATAATGAGGGGCGTGATCTCGTTTCTGCACGACATTCGACGTTCTCCCGTGTTGTCAGCTAATCCTGACGATAGTGTCCGTGAGCGTGCGCGGCACGAAGGGCGACTTAAAACCAGAACCCAAGTCGCTCCTCAGAGCTCTCCCTGCAAGGCTTGGCGTGGTCGTGCACAAATGATCTCAGTTGCGCGCGCGCGTTCCCCACCTGTCCCGCGTGAGCGCGGTCAGCGTCCCGTGCCACGTGAAGTTTCAGCTGGATGCGATGATTTCAATCTCCTGGACCAACACCGAGATGTCGTCGCCTTGCCGCGATGCGAGAAGGAGGGATTAAGAGACTGGTGGAGGGTCGGGCAGAGACAGTCTTATTGCATTGGTGAGGCGCAGATGCAGTGAGATTGTCCGAATGCGGAAGCGATACAAAAAATCCTTCACAGACACCGCGAACCGCAATTTTGTGAGTACTGCACGCCCAAACTTCATGTATATTGGATGTATACTCATCTCACGTTTGGCCTGCGCACCGCTCGAGTCCCGCACCTGGCACTGCCGCATTCAAAACCTGCTACCCAACCGCACACATGTGTCCTCTCCCCCACCACTTCCAATCGTACGCGCATTTCGTCAAGACTCCACACGGAGCGTGCATCTACTCATTGGTGAGTACGCCCCCGCGCGCACCGCGAGCATGTTACTGACCTTGATGCGTCGCCCCGCAGTGTGCCAATCGCGCTGCGGCGCTGCTTCTCGCACAACGGCAGAGCCCGGTATCCCCGTGAGTATTTGCTTCGTTGTCTGGATTTTCCCACTAAGTGACCAAAATGATTGACCGAGCGGTTTTTCGTTCATATCTCAACATCGAGGCCATATTTTTTTGGTGAACTAGTCCGATAATCGCACCGGACGCACATCATCCGTCCGCGCAATCCATCAAAAAATCGAAAAGAAACCCGCATTAAGGAGGAAGTGGGTATTTCCGGGGGCAAAAAACCAAAAATTTGCCCAGAGGCTGTCGTATTAGGCTTTCACTGCCACATTGCAACGTAGGTATAGTTTACTGATCAGTAAGGGTCTGTTCACATTGCAATGCTGCACGCTGTAATCACTGGGTACATTGCAATAAAGGTACTGTCTCTACATCATGTCATTATCAACTTGTTGACATTTAATAACGAACGACCCGTCTCGCTGCAATAACTGCCGATGCGCGACGGATTGCCAGAGGGCTGAGAGGGAGGTCAGGTCCATCATCGGTTCAGAACCCGACCGCGGCAACACTACTTCTATCACTCGCCCGTCCTCTCCCGCTCCGTACAATACCATGGCGACCCAACCCCAGATGCCTGCCCGCGGTGACCGTAATGCGCCGCAACTCAACTCCACCAAGCCCACAAGCTCACTCGTTATTTTAACGATTTAGAGAGTTCCGTGACCTCTGGTTTAACGAGCAAAGCAGCGCAGACAATTTCAAAGAGACAGGAGTGTTCAGAATAGTGCTGGTGTCATCTGTCGATTTGCAGCATGCAATTAGCTCTCCATATCAAGTCACACTTTGCTAAGCGTGTGAAAATGGCTGTATTTGGCAGGGATAAGGAAACACTTGATGAATTTAAGCTTTTGTCATCAAACCTAATTGTGGATCCCCGGCTCTGTAGCCTGTTTTCAATCATACGGGCGCTTTCCGATAGCTAGTACTTTGTACTTGTCAGTTGTATGTACTCTCCTACATCCCTTCCGAGCATCCTTTCACCCACTGCTGCTTCGATCCCTCGAGCTTGTCCTCCAATTCTGAACCAATGCCTCTGAATCAAGTGATAGAGCCTCCTCAATGTGTTTACGCTGCTGATATTTATGATTAGGATTTTGGTGCGAATCCAATTCGCCAACTCCTGAGATAATGTACTCGCAGACAAATAAAGTAATGGCGCAGGTGGTTTCCATGTCCCACAGTAGTTATAGTGCTCCGATTGACCTAGATTTTTAATATGATGCACTTGGAGGTATTCTGGAGGGGATGCAATACCGGCATGGTGCCTCGTCTTGTGAGGGCTTGGAATTTCAACAAGCGAGGTACGAGCTTTTTTCGTTGAAGCGTCTGGCTGCGAGAGACTAACGTAAACTCATTGTGCCGTAAAATAAAACATGAACAAAAGTTTTGAGCAGAATCCCTGTTGGTTCGGGCACCGGGAATTGAGCCCAGGACTGCCTGTTTCTTCGTTTGAATCTATGAAGGTAGAGAGGCCGTGAAACAACTTCACCACGTCCGAGTTTTCTGTATAATTCAGCCGTAAACTATGCATTGTTACAGCTCTCTTCAGACCGAAAATGTCGGAAAAAACAAGTTTCTCTTATATGAGAAGCCAACGTCATAGGGCCTTATAAGAGCCTTATAAGAGCCTTACAAGATCCAGCTTAAATTAAAAGGCTCTTATAAAACTCTTACAAGGCCTTATAGCGCCTCATGGCGTTCGCTTCTGTTGTAAGGGAATTTCTTTTTCCGACATTTGATGCGGAATATCACACAGCCAAGTAGGGTAAAACTTCCATGAAAAATTACGTAGGGGGGGGGGCTTACTGAAACGGCATTTGGCGTGCAAACAGCCCGAAAGACCAAATATTTTCGTAAATTCTGTCACTAATTCCGCGCGGATTAGCCCGACAGATTCATCCAGTTTCCATGTGAATCGGTGAAGAACTGAGTGAGATATCGAGAATTCTTTGAAAAATTCCAAAACAAGAAATTTTCGTTCGCGCCGTCAGTTCTGACATTAGCTGCAAACGCTTCAAGATCCTGCGCCTCAATGTTTCCATGAGACAAAGAAATGATCCTCAATTTTCATCATTTCTGGACGCAATTGGAGACAATTGCGACCAAGAGACTGTCGACCTCGGCCGCTTGCAGCAAACACAATTTATTCAGGCCCTCATCGATTTGTCTTTCCCCCTACTGCAGCAGTGGACCCCAATGGTCTGTATCTCAAGGGCAATCCTCAGTCCGTTCAATGCTCTTGTGGACGACTTCACTTCCACGGTTCTCCAGTGAGATCTCCGGCGGCAGCGCCTTTTGGGGGACGTCCGCGCATTCGTTTGGGTGAGATGGTCTTATCTCTTCCTCCCCTTCCCTTTGGGAGATATCAGAATCGATGGGAAAGGGACTGCTAACATATGAACACCTCACCGTACCGTAGTTCCGAACTGGACGTTCCGACGGAGGATGGGCTACGCTGCGTTTGCATTCGGAAGAGGTATATTGCGATGCGGACGGGGAGACAGCGGTGGTCCCATCTGGGCTTTCAACTCGATGACAGGTCTACATTCGGGAGGTGGTCGCAATGGACGCTAGTCGTCCCCGATCAAATTGGTTTTTTCATACCACAAATGACCACCCTGTGAAGTCGTTCAGCTCGCATCGCCCGTGGATATTCTTGGTGAGAACACCCACCCATCGGGATGATTAAACTGGATCACAACCTTTCCAATCTCAGTTTCAAGCCCAAAGTTCTTCAGTAATTGCTGCCCGCAAATTTCACGGTCCGCCAGACAGTTCAGCTCCTACCTTTCTTGCTCGTGCCGCAAATAGCAGGTATAAGCGAACGACCTCGTTTCAACCACAGCCATGGGTTCTGTGCAATATTCCAGGGTTATGTAGGGCTAGCAACAACATGGCCTGCAGTCCATAATTGCCTAGAGTCCAGGCACCCTACGTTTGATTATTGCCTAGAGCTTAGGAGCCCCGAAATCCGCCAGAGTCTGGGCCAAATCTAGCCACTAGGCCCATAATATTATTATTCCGTGAAGGAGCTAGGATAGAACTCACAGGATACTGTAGTATTACGTTCAATTCGACACCGCCGCCGCTTTTTTTGATACTTTTAAAAATCAAAGAAATCTGATAAATCGAGAAAAAATTATTGCTCATGAAAAATGAGCGTGACGCGTGCCTGACGAATTGACCGTAATACTACAGTATGTGGATGGCTAGCATCTTCCAGTGCGGAATATTCTGATTGCGAAGAGCACTGGTATACTTTCTGCCCAGCATAGTAGGATGTGGGCTATCAATAGTGATCACAATAATATTACACGCGATAGTAATATTTGGGGGCCTCTTCTCCAGGAGTTGGCCAATGGGCAGCTTGATGGGATAATATTCCTTGCCCTACTTTGCGTGGGCTCAGCTGCTCGCAACAATAATATTACCTACCATACACCAGGTTTCGGCCGATGGGGGTCCTGACTAGCTATAATATTCTGCACCCTATAGGCCTGGGTTTGGCCGACAGGGCAATAATATTATGGTGCGAGCTGCCTTGGGTTTGGCCACTTGCAACAGTAATATTTGTGGCCCTATCCGCCAGGCTTCGGCCGATGAGGATCCTGACAGTTTATAATATTTTGTACCCTATTAGTCTCAGTTCAGCCGATGGATCAATAATATTACCTACCCTACTCGCCAGCATTCGGCCGATGGCGATTCTGATGGAGGATAATATTTTGCACCCCTATCACCCTGGTGCATGGAGCATTGTTGTGGCTGTGATCGGCGAACCCGCAAAGTTTGCAAAGCGCGGGATGGTCTGCGATTATCGCAACTAGTGCAACGCGAACGTGGATTCCTATCAAATGAAATGGGTAAGATGTCAATCGAAAGACGGATACCTCACCATTTGAGTGCCCGGGCCCTTTGACAGTTATTCCACGGTCATATAGTAGGATCAAATCATCGACAATGGGTTTGAGATAGTTTTGCAGTTGCTCTGCAGTAGGCTCCTTTGGGCCTGGTGTCATGCCACAAAGGATTATATTTTCAGCCGGTACCTTGAACATAAGTGAGATCAAGAAATAGCTGAACATGGTAATATATGTGAATTTACCGAAGTGCAGTCGTCAAATTTTGCACAGTCAGAGACAACACACCAGATGAGTGACTGGGTCCGTAGCTACTGCGTTTACGCCCGAACCTAGTTCCATGTCAGTCTCAGGATATGATGAGATAATGCGATGATACCAATCCAGACTGAGCGTAACACCTAGTCGAATCTCATTCTCACACCCAGGTCCATAGAAGAACGGCTCGTTGTCCGCACCTCTAATTGTATTCCAAACGGCACCATCCTGCATGCAGCGCATTTCTCCCGGTATGCGCGTGCGAGTCTTCCACGCCGTTCACTGCCTAAACATGGCCTGGACGCCGGAAAAAATCTGCGAGCGCCTGAGAAGGCAGCTGTATCGGAGTAACCATGATTGGTTTTGGAGTGCGCTGCTTCGCGTTGGAATGGGGACAGCGAGTGGAAGAGATGTGGCCTCTTCGTCAACCGGGTCTTGATCGATTGTGTCGAACAATTTTTCATCACAAGCTTCGCAAGAGGCATTGACAGCAATTTTGGCATCAAAGATACGATGACACCGAAAGCATGTTTGGGTGAACTGTGAAGCCGTCTTTCAGTTCGAGGTTTGAAAGCACAGTTGTCAACGTCTGAGCCATCGGAGGGGGTCCAAGAAGACTCGTTGATGGTGCCTTTTCAAAGAGGAGATTCAAAGAGCGAAGAATAAGGCCGCACGCCGAAAAGCTGACATGGTGTCGGGTGTGCAGAGTTCCGACGAGATACATGACAGCCCGGATATACCAGAGAGGATGATGTTTTGCATGTGCAAGCAGTGCGGTCTGCTGCCTTTCCCGAGAGAACAGGGGACAAGGTCAACCGGGACTCAATCGATTGAGTGGGCGAGTTTGGTGACACTCTGAATATCATGGTTTAAGAATGATCAAGTGCCAGTGATATAACTCACTCGGTGACTGCTTGAAGTGTGAGCCTGTGACGCATCTGGGCCTTCCTCTTCGACACGTGAATCTCTGAAAAATAGATGGTCAGAGAAATAAAATATGGGTTTAAACTCCGTACACATCCGGAATAAGTGGCTGTGAAGTGTGATGATGGACGGGTGGGCGAGTCGATCCACGGGCAGCAAGAGCACTGGTTGGTACCCGCGAGGGCGGTCGTCCGCGGCTGCTAAGACAGACAATGGATTGGGGTGGGTTGGGTTGGGTCTCTGGTGTCGCTCGCAGACTTTCTGGACATTACTCGCTTGCTGAACTGAGTTGGTTGCTGCAGGAGCTGAACCGATATTTATATTGGCCGCTATAATAAATTTCTCACTGCGGAATCTAACGGGACGTACTGGAAAACGGGCCTATGATGATGAGAAGTGCAAAAACCTAGCAGAACAACAGTCGGACTCAGATTGCAAGAATAAAGTGTAGTTGAGATTGGTTGAACAAATTTCTCCTCGAGTTCTTGGATTTTATCAACACAAAGTGATATATCTATCAAAGCTTGACTGTTCAAAACAGTCAAGAATGAACGAAGACTGGTCAGCATTGGACAATCACACTTTTTGAAGCCGAATATTGGTGTAATCGGATTGACTGGACAGACATCTCCTTGTCGTCGCATTTGATTAACACACCAGTGATACATCTATCAACGGTGTGACTGTTAGACTGAAAGACGGCAGTTGGGATTGGACCTTCGCACTTTCGAAGCTAGTCGTTGCATTTAGCTGCCACACATAATGAACAGATTCGTGATAACAGCCATAAGAATCGAGCACCCATGCGACGACACATTTAAAATCAGCGAGGAAAACTATTTTTGGTATATGCACATATTGTATATCGGAATTTGCAGAAGAAAAAACGACATGGATCGAAGAGGTCTTCTACTCCCGCTGTCGGTCACTGTTGGAAAAGTGGACGTTGTGAGCAAAGAAAGAGATGTAACAAGCGTACACAAAAAGATGACCTCGATTTAACGTCGATTTAACGCCGAACATATGCGAGACTTCTGTGATCCAGATAATTTGACACGCTGAAGAGCTAGAGACGTGGATCAACTGCACCTAGAACACAGAAAGTTCTCCCAACCCACGTACACACTGTCAAGAGCAATCTGTACACAATATAGCTCGTAAAGCGTGTGCACGGGTTGCCGTACTGTATCTGTCCCACAGGTACTGAGCGTTACGCCACTCATCTCGTCTTGAAGACGCTCCTGGGGCTAGAGAGTAAACATTCCTTACAGGATCAGTGTACCTGGCGTGGTGCTGTTGGATTTGACCAACCGCACATACATAAAACAGTATATCGGCATTCTCAGCTACTAGAGAGCCGCGGCGTGACATGATCCAGCGTCCTCGTAGTTACTGTCAGAGAGGATTACATGGAAGATATGATGCCTAGTACTTGAGGATGCATCTGCTTTGCCTGCAGATGAGAGTTATTTCACAGGAGCGTCGGATCGCTGAAAGAGTCGAAGTGGTAACGCAATTTTGTCACCGGCGTGGCGTCACGGTCACGTCCTTCCCACGTCAACGAAGAAGCCCTACGCCTCCCCCACTATGACATCACGTGGTCTATTTCCCAGCACGTGTATGTTGACGCGCCTACTTTAGTAGTGACTTACTAAGTTACTTTATGTGCGGGTTATAACTAGTGATCCGCTGAAGCGCAAATGCTCGCGAAGAAGACAGAGGCGTAATCACGCTTACATTTCTCCTTTTTCTCCCATTATTTTCCCCTCGTCGTTGGGTCCGAATCTGGTATCAATCGAACCGCGCCATAAAAGTGTATCTTTTGGTCTTATTCCCAGGGCAATTGACCAAGAATTGAACGTGTTTGAGGGCATTGTTTCCCTCAAGGGTCGTCAGCCACCGCGCTGACGCTTTGTTCTTGTTTTTCTGTCGCTTCGCTCGCAATTATTTTGTGCAATTCAACACATGTACCCTAGTCCTCCCTTTCATCCATAAGATACCTCCCTGACACTAACCTCCTAACCCTAACCACCTAACCTTAACACTAACCTCTAACGCTAACCTCTAACACGAACCCTAACCAGGCGAGGCGCAACGACACTGCTCATACCCGGAGTTAGGGCGCGCTGCGCTTGCCCTAACTCCTCGAAAGTGATACTGAGGTGTCGCCGAGGTAAAAGAAATTATTCACAAAAATATTTGCAACCTCCGAGAATTGAACCGAGAACACTGATGGTACAACTTACATAAGGTGTGCACAATAACCACTAGACTAAACAACCAATGGTAAGGGACCCAAAGCGTCCGGGTTGATGGAGCGCTTCTGGGCTCCAAAACGTAAGCATTTTACCCGATTAGGAAATGTCATAGTGTGGGAGGCGTGGGTCAGCTCGTCAACGACAACTAACACACAATTTCAGATGCGTTGTGATCACTTGCAAGTTGCGTATAGCATGGTCGAGTCCAGCTAGAACACAAGAGATCCTCCGCATACCTCGAGCAAACCTCGGCAGGGTCTGCCGAGGTCCAAGTGTGTCCAGGTGTGCCGAGCAACCTCGGCGCAGGCTTGGGTCGAGAAGCCCTCAAAATGCAGTGATTGCCAGGTCCAAACTTAGTCAATGTAGTATATCAAAGGCCCAACTAGATCGAATTCCGGCTGCGGCTGTCTTCGCGAAGCACATGAATGACTCAGCTCTTTCTCATGATTTCCTGCTTTCGTTCTCGCCCACGACGCGAGCAGCGTACAGCCCCGCGCGAGTGGCCATATTTCCTGCTTGTGTTCTCGCCCACGGCGCAAGCAGCGTACCGAGTGGCCGATCCACCCGAGACGCCGAGCGAGGATAAAGGTCGAGGAGACAGGAGAATCTCGGCTCCTAATCTTCTCCTCACCTTTCACTGCTCGCCAGGTCCGTCTCCGTTTTTCCCTGCACTCTACAAGGGACGGCCTGCGACAGCCTTCTGTAGATTGGTGGATGCTGGGGATTTACACCTGGGAGGGGGAGAATCCCGCTCAGGTCCCACAGGGTGTTAACCAGTGGTCCAGCCATATAAGTGGCTGGCCAGTCCACGGTTTGCCAACGTCTTGCAGTTATCTAACCCCTGGAATAAGTGTGCTCTCCGTTGGCATCTTGTAGATATCTGTAAGGATAGCTACCTGTACACCGCTCTTCCATCTTAAAATCGTTGTTTGGGTTGATTACGTCGTACGCATTATATACAGTAGGTTCGGATTTGCGGAACCCGCATGCGGGATTTGTGTGGACAGCTCGACATTCGGAACTTTTGCGAACCCAGGCCGCAAATCTTTCTGTGACACGGCAACGTAATTCGTGTTTCCCTCGGAGCCCACCCCGAACTATAGCAATTGATCTGCCTCGAAGGCACTGACGCAGTCCCAGCTCGCGAGAACATCGAAATCGGGTACGTTTTGGCTAGGACTGATGGCACCATTAAGGCTGCTTGTTTGTTGAGTACAACTGGGATTGCATAGTCTCTTATAAACAGATGTACCGCTGATTCCGTTGATCCCTGGTTTTGGAGAGCCCTTTTTCTGGAACGCATGACCGGGTTCCGCCGGGAGAATTTTCGCACCGGGGCCGATTGAGGCCCGAGGTCCAGGCCAGAAACGACTTCCTAGGCCGTCGGGTCGCTACTTCCCCAACCGGCATGTGATGTTTGCACCGACACATAAATAATGTCAATGATGTCCACAAATGCTGTCCACAAAGGGTTTCATGTTTTATGTTTCTGACTTGTCTTTTTTGTAGCTGTATTTTTTCACTGCATCATCGGTACGCTACTCTATTATATTTCCTTATTTAATTGTCCCTCACCCGCGTTGTCACTTTAGATCCTCGCATAAATTGTCCCGACAGCACTGTCTGTATTTTTCCATCGGTACGCTACTTGTTTCTCCATATTTCGTGATTATTGATTGCGCTCAGAACCGCCATGTACTTCAATCCTCACGCTGCATCCCATTAAAATGTGAGTTTCGTTTTGTGCCGAGCGCTGCTGACGCTCGTGTGTTACAGTGTACTTTCTCTCGCAATTCTTTCGTATGTTTCTTTAGTGTAGTTGCAATATAATTATTATTTTCGACTTCAACTCGTGTCTGAGCTATAAGGGATATGGAAAAAGGGGATCGGAGCCCGACCCAGGCCTCCCGACACTATCCAAGCCCTCCCGAGGGCATCGAGGCCTGGGACATCCTCGGAACACCTCGTGAGTTTTGCGATTGGCCAATAACCCTCTTGGAAGGTGTGCCCACAGCTTGGGCACCTCGGGAGGGCTTGGACCCCCTCGAGAGTACCTTGGAGCTCCCTCGGGAGGTTCGGACACTTTTGGTGATGCGGAACGAGCCAAAAAACGCGGAGCACCAGAAGCAACTTGAGGAGCTCAGCAACGCGATCCCCAGCGATAGGCCCTCTGATAAGATCCCCAGGCCTGCCGGCACCTCTGGCAACGACTTTAATATCCAGAATGAGATGGGGCTCGGAGGAAGTCAAGCCAATCGAGAGATCTATAAAGCCTTGATGGTGCATGAAGCTTCCGATTCTTCTGCGATTTCTATTGATGTATTGTTAGCGCAACCTCCGTGACCTTGCTCTCCAAGCCGGTATCCAGTGGGAGAGTACTTGGGCCGAGATTCCCACGGGTGTGAAGGCGAGGCTGTTTGATGTGCATCAGGCAAAACCCCCTTGGCAATTTTTTCACATTTTGTTGCCATTTGTTGCCAATTTCTGAATACTGGAATTGTTGAGAAATCGTGGCATTTGTTCAACATTTGTGTCCACTTCTGAACAATTTTCCGTGGACACCTGGATAACTTCATGAATGAAGTGCCATTGTGTCCAGAATGCCTCCCGGAACATGAGGGATGTCATCCCCGCACTTCTGGTTGAGTCTCAAGGACGTTTGAATAGCAAAGTGACTTGCAATAAAACCATAACAACTCCGTCAAGGCCTGCCGACGCCTAGACTCGTAACCAGTCTGCTCCACGGTGTTCTAACAAGGCGAGCTTGTTGCCGTAGGCAGACTGGTACTTCTCGGGCTGTGCCAAAGGGCTGAGGCGGAGTTTGAAATGTTTTCCTTTTCCCTCGTTCTGGGCTCAATTCTCGTCAGATACAAAAACTCGAAAGGTAAGGTGAGGTCAGATAGTGGGGCGTCCGTCCGAACTCCTCCGGCTGGTTCAGCGACACGCACATCGACTTTTCGAGTGTCACTCAGGCTATCGTGCATTGTGACGGCGAGAAGCTTTGTTTGTTCTGGCCAGCCACCCCCCGAAATCTTAACTGGTGGGGGCTTCCGCGGATCCGGCACTCCTCTCGCCTTGAGGAGGCCCTGGACGCACTGGAGGGACTGGAAGTCATGCCACTGAACCTTGCGCATTTATTGTCCCCCCTTTCTGCCTTCACGCTGTCATCACTTTCGCGGGCTCGACACACACATGTGTCTCCTTTGCGCATGCTGCGCATTGGCCCGTGGCAAGGGAAGGTCTGGAGTTCTGCAAAGCACTCGTTCGTAACCCCATGTAACCCGTGAGCAGCGCTGTGGAGTTGGTTGAGAAGCTTGTGCATGAGACTTCCATTTGGGAGCAAGCTATCGGACCAGATAGCGTGGCGGCAGCTTACCTCGCCGCGTGGAGAGTGGACATCGCGCCATATAGGAATCAGCCTGCGGAGAACGACGAATATCAGTGAGCGTTCACGTGTTTGGTTCAACCTCAGGAATTCAGTAAATTTATAGCGGCTGGAGCCTGCTTCACACGACTGTATTTGGGCCTCGGCAACTATCCGATGACGATCTCACTGAGTGCTGATGAAGTGGGAAATAGACTTTATTAGTGTTACCGCTGAGGAGTTGGACTCGACTTTGACATTGAATCGACGATCGTGTTATGTAACTCGAGGCTAATTGTGAAGAGTATTTTAGAGGATAGTAGGATGAGCGCGTCCGGTGCGACGCGTGCCACGCTAAGGTTCTCTATCCAGAATAAGTATAGATAACAGCATCCCGGATTGCCATGCTAGGAGTGTCTAGGCACGGTAGACACTTGTCGAGAGAGCCCGTAGAATTGTTCAATTTTTTAATTTTTTTTTGCGAGCGCAGCGAAGCAAACAAGAACAAATTCTGAGCATTGTGGCTGACAGTGGACCGCTTGGAGAAAGAATGGTCTCAAAGACGTTCAATTCCTGAGTTATCGGGCTGGGGGTACTCTCAAACGATGGGGCTTTGTCTGGGGATTCGAACGGTACCGGGCCGACATTAATCCCGGGTTCAGCCAGGAACTCGGTAACGACCCCCCACCGTCGAAGCACACATGCCCATTCCATCGACTGTGCCCGCCGTGTAGATCACACCAGGTATTCGAGAAATGCGACCGGATTCCAATAGAAATACCGCAGCAAAGTGACGGCAATCGTACGCAGTGGCATTTGCGCCATGAAGCAAGGGGAGAAATAGAACCAGAGGAGGAGGGTGCCTTGGGTACAGCCGCTCACAGCAACAATATTTCCCTCCCTACTCGCAAGGCTGCAGCCGATGGATATTTCGACAGGCTATAATATCTGGGTTCGGCTGATCGGTAGGATAATATTAATCTACAGGGTGCCTTGGGTACAGCCACTCACAGCAACAATATTTCCCTCCCTACTCGCCAGGCTGCAGCCAATGGATATTTGACAGACTATAATATTTCTCACCCTATCACCCCGGGTTCGGCCGATCGGTAGGATAATATTAATCCGCACACTGCCTTGGGTTCAGCTGCTGACAGCAATAATATTTGTTGCCCCACCCAGGCATCAGCCAATGGTTGCAATAATATTAGAGCTATATGATGATATTCAGAAAAAAAAGAATGTAAAAACCCGTAGCCAGGCGTGAACCAGTGAACTTATCAAAACCATAGATTTTCGAAGTAAGCCCGCAACCAACTAGACCATCAGAGCCATGGTTTGCCCGTTCGACTCATGCTCCCAGCCGTCCCTGTGATCATAATGCAAGCAATCGCCCTATTTATAAAATTACGTGCTCTGTCCGTCTGTCTGAAGCCTTTTCAACTCGGCTATCTCCTCCCTAAATCTGTGATCATAATGCAAACAATATTGTTTGAAAAAGTCTGCTGTGCACCATAAGATCATAATTGATGCTACCGCTGGACCCTTCTTCCGCCATCTTTCCTTCTTTGAAGTTGTCCTAGCCCATTCAAAAATCTCTTCTGCATTCTTTGCGAAGCTCTCCCAAAGGTCCACCTGCTTGTCTGCATATGCTTGCAGTCTGGGCTCTTCATTGCTGGCCTTCCTGACCCGCTCTGTCCATTCATCATGAAAATACTTAAAAGAATTCACCGTCCACCCCATTTCATGTGCAACAATGTTCTTCTCTTTTACCGACCGTGCCACCCTCGCCTTTGCACGCAACCAGTTCACTCTGTAAACTGAGGGTATGGGAGAATTTAGTGGGTTCCCAAACACTGGGAAAAAAGAGGGGGAGGCTCACATTCACTCATCTCGCTGCTTTCCTGCATTTCTTCCATTGCAGTGAACTATCGAGGTGATGGGTGACATACCGTGAGCGTTGGTCGAAATGGTACAGTAGAGTCAAGAGCAGATTGACGGTTGAATTTGAACGATTTGACCACCCTGCGGAATTCTCAAAGTGCACGGGCCCGGCCCAACCAAGCAATTGGGAAGACAGAGATTCAGTGCGCTACCCCCATTCTGTGGCCGGGTTATCAGCATGCAAAACATATTCTCCGATGTATACCAGATTTTACGGTGTTTTCAACCACTTACATCTGAAATTACTGCTTGTCGTAGGCCGCCGGTTCAATGTTTATCCGCCTACCGAAAGTACAGCACATCCAAGCGCTCCGGCGGGATGAATCACCAAGCAAAGACTGGAGACTACAGGATCCCGTTCAGCAGGAGGCCTCAACGGCATTGACCTTCTATGACCAAAGTCTGCGGTGCCTCCACCATTTTGACCCCTCTTAGGTGGGTTTTCACACTCTTTATAAAATTAAGCCTGTCTGTCCGAAGTCTTTTCAAACTCCGCTATCTGCGCTCCGGCACCGCTTCAGCGCCTATTTTTTGCTTCGAAGCTCGGATTCGGCCAAAGTGCTGGGGCGCGAAGCGCCCCAGCGCACTCTTGTACTACTACAGCAAAGCCCCCCCTACTAGGGGTCCTACGTAATGAAACAGGCGGTCACTTAGGTGGTACCTACATATCTTTCTTTCGCGTGCGGAAAAAACTCTTTCGCATGGGGAAAATTATTCTTTGTACAAACAAAGCCCTCATATCCATCCTTCTATATTTTACTAATGAATCTGACACCGTGTTTCGCCTGAAGTTCGTGATAATAAGCCAAATATTAGATGTGTCGGCCGCAGCCGAACTCTTGTTCCACGCTTCATCACAAAAAGGACCGCCGTATATTTGTTGGGAGTGGCGAGAACAGGCCGTAGGGCGACGGGAGTTGTGGATCAAGATATGCAGACAAGTAAAAATGGGATTGAGGGTGCAGACGGGGGGATTAAAAGCTGAATGAGAAAGAAAAGCTGCAATTTTGTCCTCTGCTGAACTTATCTGATCAGAATCCCAGGGGGTGGGTCGTCCTGAGTCAAAGTAGCTCTGACGAACTTTAGAAGACCACAGGCTTGGCGTGGTTTTCCGGGTGCGTTGAAAACTTCAGTTGAGACACCTCTTTAACAGATCTCATTCAAACACAGTTTAACAATGCCGGTTCGATGGTTCAACACGGTTGTTTGGTGGTGGTTCAAGACCAGTTCAGCGGTTGAACAGCCGTTCACGGCAGTTTAACATCTTAATGGGTCATTTTATAAGTACTTTTTGCAGTCTCACCTTCGTTCATGTCTGTGTCCCTTAATCATTGTTTTCTGGAGAATTGATTTGTGCTCAGCCGTTCAACTTAGCGCAAACACTGGGAGTTGAGCCAGACTTGTTCTGATTCAAACATGTGAGGGGCACGGTGAAAGTGACGCCAGTGCTGCCACTTGACGCCCTGCCGTCCATGTGGCGCCCCCGATCGGGAACATTGACGCCCCCATGTCACGTCACACCTCGACTGCCGCCCTTATAACCAAGAAAAAAGAATGGTTTTGAGAGAAGATGCTGATACGCACTATCGTGCGTATCATATATCATCCAGGGAACTATCTCAGTTTGCGTCACTAATGAGATATTCAAAAAATAGTCATTGATCTAGACTCACAGAGTCCGGTCCAATTGCTGCATACATGTCCCCGGCCTTGTCCAATAATAAATCAGATATACAAAGCAGCTCTTAGATCATTTCATTCAAGTCCTTGGAATAAATGGCCAGTATGGCCTTTGATTGTAATTGTGTTAACCGCATCTCGCGGGCACTGATTCCTGAACACCACTGCCATAGGACAATAATTTACTTGAACCAATGATGAACAGTTGAAGTTGGCACATCGACCGTAATTTATTTGAATGCAGAACAAAAAATTCCACCATTCGGTGCAGCAAGCTGAACATCGGGAACTTGAGACAGTGTGTTTGTTTGTTCAACACTGGGTTCTGGAGAATGCTTTCCCATTTTGGTCCGTCAGAACGTTTTGAGCTTATCCTCCACCGTTGAGCTTGCATCGGGCTTCCATTAGTGCAACCCTTGACTTGGAAAGGCCATTTTTTCCTACTATGAATTTCTTTGAACACTGTGTATTGCCCCAAGCCCCGAATATTGATCCCTTCCAAACAACGGGACCAATATGTCCGAAACCCGCAGCGGGGCCGGAAAATGGCTGTCCGAAAACGTATATAAAGGCTCGGTTTTGGAGGACAATTCAGTATCTCGCGCTGTGATTTCTGTGCCATTCTGTGCAAGCCCATTTGGCCTCTGCCACCCCATTCTGTGCATGCCCATTTGGCCTCTGCCACCCCATTCTGTGCACACCCATTTGGCCTCTGCCACCCCCTCCTGTGCAAGCCCATTTGGCCTCTGCCACCCCCTTCTGTGCAAGCCCATTTGGCCTCTGCCACCCCCTTCTGTGCAAGCCCATTTGGCCTCTGCTGCCCCATCCTGTGCAAGCCCATTTGGCCTCTGCCACCTCCTTTTGTGCAAGCCCATTTGGCCTTTGCCACCTCCTTCTGTGCACGCCCATTTGGCCTCTGCCGCTCCATTCTCTGCAAGCCCATTTGGCCTCTGCCACCCCATCCTGTGCAAGCCCATTTGGCCTCTGCCACCTCCTTTTGTGCACGCCCATTTGGCCTCTGCCACCCACAGCCTTATGTCACAATACCCGGTCCGAAATTTTCCGACAACTCATTTTCTCTGTATTAGATTGTAATACTGCAAGTCAGATTGTTATCCTCGTAGCCGCGGCTGGGTAGGAGACTGAGATGCTTCCAAAGTTTGAGGTCTGGAAGTCCATAAGCGGAGTTTAAAAAGCTTCAGACCCCCGTTATTTTATAAAGAGAGAGATAAAGAGGGTGATGCGTGTTTGTCTGAAGCCATTTCAAACTCCGCCATCTGCCAACTGAGCGCCAATCTTCATCTTCACTTAAACTTATCGATGACTCCCTTTGTTTGAGATCGATCTTCTCACATGAAATCTTATCACATCCAATCCCTCGGACTCTGATCCGCTTCTTTCATCTGAGCGCCAATCTTTCATCTTCACTCTCTTATCGATGGCTCCCGTTGAACTCCGCCATCTGCCAACTGAGCACCAATCTTTCATCTTACCTCTATCATCGATCTTCCCACAAAAAATCTTATCATATCTAGTCCTATGGACTGTGATGCGCTTCCTTCCAACAATACCCAGACAATTGCCTGTCTTGCAAAATAAGAATGATATCAATCTACACCTTTCGTCCGCAAGCGCCTATACGGCGTCTACGCAAAACGCCGCCAAACAATCAGACCTTCGAGGGACTTTCCGTACGGGTTTTTTTTCGTCCCAGCCTTTGAGTTTTTCTGGGTCAAATCTCCTGGAAAATGGCAAGGGGCCGCCCTGTATGCCCGAGCCAAAATTTGTGGAATATGTGGAACGGACGGAATGCGGCGGATGAGCTTGAAACGTGTTTTTTCGCCCAGTGGCGGTTTCTTCGTCTCAGCCTCCCAGTTGTTCCGGGTAAGGTCTCCTGGAAATTGGCGAGGACCTTCCCTGTGTGCACATGTACCATCTCAGAAATGGACGGAATGACGCGGATGAGCTTGAATCATTGTTTCCGTGAGACTCCATCCTTCACCAGACATTGTGGCCTGTTTGATTCCATGAAATAGCTAGCACACCTCTCCACACGCTGGCCTCCACCGGTGTCCAGTCCGACATCTGGTACTGTTCAAGCACGTTCATGGCATACTGTAGTAATCTATATGACTGAAATGCAAAACCGGCCGTTACACCTGAAACGGCGTGGGAACCTGCCTTTTATAGTAATTTTCTTGCCATCACTTACCATAAAAGGCAGATTTGTAAGCAGAAATGGCCCTCCGTTACCCGTTACATTTCAGTCATACAGATCGCTACAGTATTGGCGCTGCAAAAAATGGATGTCTCCAGTCACCCTGAGATGACTTACTGGCTCAGGTTTGACTATTTTTTGGTGTTGGATGGCAGAACATGTTGCATACTCTGTTTAGTGGTCCGATTGACTTAGTTTTTGGCTATGTTGTATTTGGGAGTACTACGGAGGGCAAGCCATGCCGGGATTTTCTCGAACGTTTAGACCTCGGGTCCCGGGCGCTGCGTGCCGAGGATTTCGAAAAAATCATGGAGGTTGTAAGTTTGTTCTTCCTTGTTTTATACCGACCAATAAGACAGAGGGCATGGAACCCCGGCGCCCTTATGTAAGCCGCTTACAAAGACTTTCCCACAATCAAATCCTTAGTAAGAATTGAGAATGTTTTATGTTACATAATCTGAAATAGTACGGAGTCGGAGGAATGGAAACAAGTGCATAAGTACGAGTTCCTGCCGGGCAAAGAGCCGGCCTGGGAAGTGTCTGAGCTTGGGCATGTGGGGTCATGTATGCGATGCGCTCTGCCCACAACCGGGACACCTATATGTCCACGACAGCATCTGTACGGTTCGGCAACCTTGGTCCTGAACAGCCTAGGAAATCCTCGGCAGACCGGAACCTTGGACCAATCGCATGGACCGGGAAATTGTCTACAATATCGCTCAAGGTTCATGGCAACATTTCATTTGAAAGGAGGGGCATTATTTTTGGCCACCACTGTATAATTCGCGATTGTGTTGGAATGGCCGATACCCCAGGCACAGGGGGCTCACTAGATGATCAGGGACAGGGACCTATCTACAATCGCGCGTCCGAACAAACTCTAACACAGTCCAGACATGCTCCGCGGCATCAGTGCCCCACGGACGCGGAAGAGCATCATCCTGTACCACTCAGGCTCTACGTTAGCCTTTTCCTGCTCCACCGTGACCTGCTGGAGGTGGCCAATCTCCTTAAGCCACTCTACACGCCAGTCGACTTTTCCGTTTTCATTATTAAGCTCGAGGTTTTCTTCGGGTATGCAGCCAGGCGGAGGCATGTCCATAAACCACAGTGGGGCTGGCTCGTAGGCCGCCCCGGGGAATGGCGGAGACTGGTGCGAGGCGCCTGACTCGGCAAGCGTGTACTGCGACTCGTCAAACCGACCATCAGGGGGGTGGTATTCAACACCATCCTCCTCCAGGGAGCGGCCCTTGGTGCATTTGGTCTTCTTTTTGCGCGTGCGGTGGACGCCAGTGCGCGGGTCGACGTTGTTGTTGACGGTCCAGTAGGATCCTTTTCCACGGTCCGTCAGAGGACGCGGAACCTTCTCAAAGCTGGGGTTCAGCGAGAGGTTGTGGCGGATCGAGTTCTGCGAGAGAGTTAGCCTGGGCTTGGTGGACAAAGCAAAAAAATGCATGCCTTCCAGCCATTGGGCGCAGTTCTGAAATAGGGGAACTGGGGGGAGGGGGCTGAGGTCAAGGATGGACGTGCGCGCAAAAAGAGCATACACGGGACTGGATGGCATAGTAAATATCTTCAAGGAGGAGTTTTTGGTTTGGCGAGCCTTTGATGGCGTAGCTAGACAGAAGAAATGAATACACAAAGCGCATTAAACAGAAAACAAGAAAGCCACCGAATAAGAGTCGAGTAGGGGTAGCACGGCTTGCTGCCGGGAGGACCATCGCGAAGAGAGTCGAGGTTATGGTGGTTGGCCGACATGTCCTGGCCATCGGCGAGAATGGGGGGTATGCCTTGAGGAGGGGCAGCCATTTTGAAGGGGAAGATGAGTCTGATGAGAAGCCGCAAATGCCACTTAGAGCTCCGCGGTTCCCACGCTCGGACCTTCTGAGGATACATGGACAAACAAAGCCCACCAAAAAAGAAATTGAATTTTTTTTTAGCCGAGATGAATAGACCAATCGAATGATCTCGTCGAGGGCTATCTATCGACCTGAGAATCAAGTCATTTTGTCTAGCCGTTCTGCTGCAAAAGGCCCAATAGTGTGCAAAAGGGTCATCCGCATCAGCCATTTGACAAAATGGTTGCGGTGTTGTTGGTGTTGTTTGGCGTTGTGGCGTTGCTCACAACGCCCAACGCCACAACACCACAATACTGGTATTAAAATTAATAAAATAGTGTACTACAGGAAAAAAGAAAACTACGATAAGAATTCGTGCGTATGATGATCTGCATACTGATTTACGAAGTAAGTATTGAATGCGTCCAGTGAGCTAGAAAAATGAAAGTCCTCGGGCAGTGCAAACGTGCCGTATACTCCAATTAAATGACACCCGCGTGCGATAGCGTCAACTTCAATGACTTCCAGTGCGGGTGACCCTGCCACAAACTCCGGTTCTACCACCCACATTCCCGTATCCGGATCCGGTGTGTCCCCAACAGGGACAGTCCAGTGAACAAGCGCACACTGGTACTCCTTTTGCCCAAAGACAAAGGAGAAGAACAGCATCGCGCGGCCGATGACGAGTCCATTCATCACCGGCCCTCCCACATCAACAAGAACCGTGTCGCGCCGAACGTAGCCGTGCCAACTAGGATTTGACCGGATGCGCTCGCGATACATCCCGCGCGCGCCACCCAGATCGCTTGGGGCATAGAATCGGGCGATGGCGGAGTGGTGAACGGTGATGCGACCTGCAAACACCGGGCATGCATCAAGCGGTGGAGGTACAGCGCCTTCCGCAAGCGGGCCGTGGACTTCCGCATGCAGAAAACGGCGAAGGAGAAGGGGGAATGTGGGCTGGCCGATATGAGCGGCAAGCGCTACCAGGTACTTTGGATATCCGCGCTCTAAAGAAATAGTCAGTACTGCGTACATACAAGATAGGAAGGACGCACGGGCTGTGGCTGCCAATTCAATGTCGGACAACGATCTTGGCCCATGCACCACTCCATCGTCATCGTCGTTATCCTCCTGCACCGCCGCAAGGTCAGCAGCCGCTTCTACGGCCGTTACCTGTGGCTGGTACCCCGCCAAAACCATCGCCGTGTACGAGGATGTCGTCCCCGTCATCATACCACGGGATGTAAACTCGCGCTTCGCAGCAGCGAGCTTATCCAGCCTCGTGATGGTCACCAGCATCTGCGCCAAAGCTTTGTACCGACTGGAGCGCCGCCATGGCTCCTTGACAGCTTGAATGTGCTTCGACTCCGTAATTGAGGAACACAAGCCGTTAAGCGATCCAAAAAGACGAATGGAACGAGGGTAGTGGACGAGGGAGTGCTGGCGGGGAAGGGAGATATCGGCCCGGACACCACATTCGATAAAAATTGTGCGGTACTGGTGGAAGCGGTCGAGCGCATTTTGGATGGTGACGAGATCAAGAGTCGAGATGGCATTTCGTCGTACCAAGTAGCAGAAGTCCATGAAGGCAGATAAGGCCTTGACCATGTTGGATGGGAGATATCCCGCGATGGCGCCGAGATATATCTATGGATGCCAAATTTAAAGTCAATGTCCTGTAAAATAAACATGAACAAATAGCCACCTTCATCAGTGCTTTTGAATCGTCGCCGGTCCACTGGTGGAAATCCCGCCCGTCAGGGAATCTACGTAGTCCAGGAAACTCCGGAACGGCAGATAGACTACACAAACAAGTGTTAGTTACGAAGTTTCCTTAAACGGAAGTACCACTCACCGGCGGTCAATGTCCTGAATAATTTCGAGTGCCCGTGCCTCACCATGCTCGAGGACGAGGTATTCATTGACCCAGGTGACCAAGTGGTCCTTGAATGTGCCCTTGATAACCTGGTGAAGGAGGTCCGAGGATAAGAGCTCGTGGATGTCGGCCCGAGGGAAGCCATGGGTAAAGGGCTGGACGATGATTAGAAAGGAACGCTGGAGCTACGCATACACTTACCACGACGTCACTGCGAATCCCGTAGTCGTCCCAGAGAATTCCGGGGTCAAAGCACATAATGAGAGTGTCGGTCTTGGTTTTGGTGCGTAGCCGAGCACCCTCTTCATCAAGATTATCTGGATAGGCCTCGCACCTCGCAAAAGCACTATTGTAAAGCTGAGTAATATTGAATAGCATGGGACTCACTTCGGGCACCAGTTCTGGACAATGGCCGCAAGCCAGACCTGCTCCGGATAGTCCGCGATATAAGGCCCGAGGCCAAAAATGACGCGCCGATAGTGACCATCGGGGCAACGTACAACGTCGGGCGTGGTCATGTAGGTCTTCAGCGGCTCGAATATATGCGCCAGACTGGCGTGGTACATCTGCCGAACGAATTTCTGGTACGCCGGCTTCGTCCTGTGTTTCTTGCTAGCTGGATAATGATTAATACATGGATTTTCGTCGCAGCAGTGAGGACATACTCTTAGGAATCGCCAGAAAGGCTGCAGGAAGGACTCCATTGCCATGAGCGCGGCGAGCTGGACCCGTAAGGATACCCGGAGAGACGTAGACTGGGTGGTATTCTTGGTGCCCTGTAGCAACAGAGACCGTAGTCTTGTCACTGCCGGCGACGACGGGGACGAATGCGCAGCCGTGGTTATTTGGTTCTTGTGTGATCATATCCTGAATTACTGTCAGTATAGTACAAGTCGCAAGTGCAGAGCGGTGCGTACTGCTTGCTTCCGGGCCCAATCCCCGGACATTAGATTGGACCAAACTCGATTACCGCCATGATTGAATTGCTGGTAGGGTACGTAGTCGACGTCGTCTTTGAAAGTAGAAGTCCCGAGCTGATGGTGGAGGAGCTTTCGGACGTCGCGAGTGCAGAGCTCATATGCTTGAGTCATCCAGCGCGGTGGCGTTCCAGGCGTAAAGGACCGCTATAACAAATGGAATAGGTCTTCCAGGGCGCATCCCCATGTCGGACGCAGTCGATTTCGGCGTAGAGCTCTTTTGCATTTGCCCATGGTGCGGATCGGCCAAATTCAGAAACAGAGGCTGCCCAAATGTCGAGGCGGTGTCGATGTTCCGCTCCGACGTCTGTAGCTCTACGAAGTGGTACTGGGCGAAATCGAAGGCAGCCCGTGAGCCGAAGGGCTCCCAGGCATGCGGATCCTGTCCATCTTCAGGTGGTGGAGGTGGAGGAGCGGAGGGGCGTATGGTGGCAGATAGATCCCGCTTGCATTGCAAGGAAGAGCTGGGAAATGTTAGACAAACAGAAAATAAGACGAAGCTTGTACTTGCCATTTGCCGCGAGATGATAACGGCGCTCAAAGTTATTCTCATCTTCACCCTCGGGCGCAGGAGTAAACTGTCGATGGGCTGAATTCTGATGGCGCTGGCGTCCACGATTTGAGCCGAAGGTGGCGAGACAGTGGGGCATGTAAAGGAGATACCATGCGGCATGAAAGACTGAGACAAGTGGACTTAGAATAAAAAATGGTTCGAGTCGAGACACGTGCTGAATTTGGCCACGTCAGCTTTGAAAAAATCGCTCTTCCCCTCGTATTCTTTCCGTATCATGGGCCGGGCCCGGGGTCGAGCCGGCAAAACGACGGGAGTCTCTCGTCAACCAAAACAAAAGCGCTCCGCTCCTGTCGACTCCGATGGGGAACAGTCCGCACCAAAAAAGGCCAAGACCACCAAGGAAAAAGCACCTATCGAGCCCCGAGCCCCTTCTTCCCGCACCGCTGCAAACGACAAACCACCTGCATGGGCACCTCTCGTCCCACGGACGAATCGCACTCACGAGGAGGTTCAGGCAGAAAAAGACCGCATAGCTGCGGCCGCAGAGGATCGCGAATGCCAACGTCGGGAATTGATGGCCAAGATTGCCGCTATCGACGCAGCCACGGACCAAGCCGCTGCTGAGGAGGAGGCAAATGCAGTCCTTACTCTCGATGATGTCCAGCAGGACGAGGACACTTTCATGACATTCACCGAGTCAGATTTCGAGCGGGTCGACGACGACGAGTCTTATCATTCTGGCGAGGAGTCTGAACCCGTTAAAAAGGTGTGATTGCTTGTATGGGTCCTGAAAGGCTTTTAACTTGGATTTATAGAAGAAAGCTGTCGTCAAAAGACCCAAGAGACCGAAGAAGAGGGAGACCAGAAGCGAGATAGAGGCGATGGCGAAGACGATGGGGGAGAAGGGAAAGGGAAAGGCAGACGTGGCAGGTCCTGCCGTCAAGAAGAAGGCATTACAAAATAGGTCAGCGCGTTATTTCCGCATTGACGTACACGTGTATCTCATCCTTACCACCCGCAGCGATGCTGCTGCCGCTTCCAAGAAGGCGGGCATGTCCAAGGCATACCTCGCGCACTCTGCCAAGACGCCCCAAGCCGCTCTGTCGCCCGGAAAGCTCGAATATGGTGGCTTGACTGAAGAAGACGCTATTTCCGCCCGTCCTGACTTTGACGCGACCGCAGGAAAGCCCCAGAGAGTCAATGATGTACGGATTTACTGTGTCCTTGTCCTTATGATGCCGATTTTTTTCCCAGCTTGTCGTGGTCAATTCCAGCTCCGACACAGAAGACACGCCGACCAGGGTACCGGACCCGCGGCTCCACGGCCTGCTCCCAGGCCTCGTACAGCCCCAAAGGTTAAAACGGAGAGCAAGATTCCGGCGCTGAGCATCGCGTCCGATAAAAAGACCACCGTGAAGCAGCATGTCAAAGTCAAGACAGAGTCGTCGCCAGCTGGCTTTACTCCGGATACCTCATCCGATGTCAGGGGTCTGCCGGCACTTGTGGGTGCAACCTGGGACTCGCAATTCCTCCCCGCAGCCTATCGTGCACTCTACTGCTCACCGGAGCCCATGACGTTCGCGGTCAAAGGGGAGAACCGTGCATCTGAATTGGCTGCCATCCGCGACGTGCAGCAAATTCTGGACAGCGTACATCCTGGGAACACACTGGTTATCAGCTGGGCTGATAAAATCTGCTCGCGGGTGAGTGGTCCGATATATATATATTATTTTTGTTAACATTTTCCTCTGTGGGATAGGCCGTCAGTCGCGTGCGCGAGCGCCGAACGCGGATCAGCCAAGTTGCTGCTGGCGTCGTCAAAAAATTCTTCGAAACTGACGCCTACAGAAATAGACCAATCGCTATCCGCGCGTATGCTCAGTACGCTGTCCGTCCCGATGGTCCTGCCTTCTTCAGAATTCCGACACCTGAAAACATTCCGTGCGACCCGCGCCTTGACAATTACATTGTGCGTTTGTTTTTTGCACGTCAAACTGCAACTAATCAGCATGTTTATCAGCCTGGAGTCGATTATATGGAGTCCACGTTCATCATCCAAACGGTCACTGCGTACATCAGCACCGAAGAATTCGTTCTCCCGCAACCGGGGCCAGATGGTGAGGTCAATTTTACTGATATGCCGGGAGGGCTTTTCGCGCTGGCAGCGGCAGGGGTAAGCCACATTTGACGTGTTAAGAAATGCACTAACCTTTCTCGCACTGCAGGTCGAACGTGCCTTCAATGCTTACACAGATACCGGCGTGCATTCCCCGCCGCCAAAATTCAGCATACCCGAGGTGGGGACGGCCGTTGCTGGATACTCCAAGAATATCAGCCGCTTCACTCGTCGTCGCTGGGGCAAACTGCTTGATGCGTGTGGCGCTCAGGCTGTCACCTGCACTGCCCCACCCAAAGCGGATGTGATTGTGCTCGACGGCATTCGGGACGCCATGTACATCCCGAGCAGCCCGTAAATCAATTGTCGGTATGTGACATTCATTGAGGTATCGGCGTCCGAACTGACCTCGCTTTGTTTACAGACACACATTTATACCCGAAATTATTGCCTCTTCGTTCTTATTTACGCGGTTCCTACACTACCTGTCCTTACAAGTCTCAATTTCGTGCCTCACGTAAATTTCACTGTCCTTACAATTCATTAAATTTGTCCCAAAAAATATTGACGTTGTCGTGTTGTGCGGCGTTGTGGTGTTTTTTGGCCGATTTCCGACTCGTGTTGTGAAAAAAACCCCTGACGTTGTGAGTGTTGCGTGTTGTGGCATTGTCAGGTGTTTTTTGGCGTTGTTTGGTGTTGTACAACACCACAACGAATCTTTCAAAAGTCTGATGCGTGTTAGTCTCTTATAAACAGACGCTACAACAAAATTTGAGCTTGTACCTCGCTTTGTTGTAGTCTGTCAATTACCCGTGATCCGTGATTGGAGATTGATGTTATTATATAATCATAAAAAATGTGGATCCCAAGAGAGCTTTCAGAATGTGTCTCTCCACAATTTGGGGCAAGATTCGGGTTCAGTGATTCAAATTGAGTCTTTTCTCCTGCGAAGTCTCAGCGACAAACGTTAAGAACAAAGATGCCGAGGTTTGATGGCTCGGCTGCTTACTGAGCAGCCTTTTTGTCCCAGCTCCAATGTGGACAAGATCACCCAAGCTAAAGAGGCAGATGTTTTGAGAATACAATTTTTACCCATCTTGCATCCAAGATTATCATGGTGAGGGCATTGGGAGTGTTTTAAAGCCTTGGGGTAAATTGAAACTCCGATGTTTATGTAATAACCGCGATCTCCACAGACTACATCCGCGTGCGTTCGTTGCAAAGCAGTAGAAGATCATCGTTTGGGATGTCCATGATTTCCGCGTAATGGATGGCGTCTTCGCCAGACGCGCTCCCCAGTCCCTTGCGAATGTGGTCGTTCAGCCAATCCATTTCCGCCGCCGTCCATTCCGCCGAGAATAAATTTTCTCGAGTTGAGTCCGTGGTGATCTCAGGAATTGCGGCGGCAAGCAAGCGGTTGACCTTGTGCAGTGATTCGTCAAATGAAGCAGGGAGGGCTGTGGGGGGATTAAGCCGTCTCTCAAATACATCCTTGAGACTATCCGCCATCACCGAAATCTTCAGGAATATCGGCATTGACCTTTTCAATTTGAATTGGGGGCGTGGAGAAAGGTTGCATTGGAGGGAGGTCTGCATTTCTCGGAGCGACAGGCCTAGGCAGGTTCAGAGCGGTTTAGGCAAGGTCATTAGTCATAGTAAAGTGCCCGTGAAGTTCATCTTTCTTGATGTGAACAAAATGGAGGGGCGCGGAGCCGATACTTGCACAGTTTTCGTTTTGGGAGCAGCCTCGAGCTACAACATGCGAGGTACTAGCTTCTCGTCGTAGTGTCTGTTTATAAGAGACTAGCCTCGAGCGCAGCCAGAAGAGCACGGAGTAATCGACACTGGTGGTTGGTGGAAAATCCGTATGACTGCCCGATTGAGAACCTTTGGAGGACCGCATGTCGTGGACGAATATGGGACTTGTGAGTGTCCACGGTTTTGATTTTCGCGGCTACCCTGATCTCCAAGCAGTGCCAACATCCACGGGGAAAAACGGTGTTTCGAACTCACAAGTGCACCATTCCCCTGGGGTCCAGCAAAGATTTTAAACCAGATCTGTCCAGGAGACGGCGTAAGGAAGGGAACACCAGTTGACCCAATTCGACGAGCAGCATGGGCATTCCCAGAAATCTCGAAGACTAGAATCTTCGCATGAGATCTCACTGATGCATCCCAAATGCCAACGCTGAGCGGATGATGTTGGAAAGAGGGTGGTGTTTTCCCGCGATCCCCGCTGCCCTCCCTCGATCTCCTGGGCGCTCAAATTCGGTTGGACATGACCGCGGGCGGGAAGCAGCGCCTTGGCCGAGTCTACTGACCCCCGCCGTTCACCCTCTGGTCCGACGTTTGGCTCAAGCTGGAATTTTTTCGCATGCTTTCTATTGTTTCGCAAGACTCGCACATCGGGCTCGCACATCAGGCTCTGTTTCCTCAAAATCGGTACGGATAGTGGACTATTATTTTTTAACCCGGCAGTCCCAACCTAGATCCAGCGTTGCGGATAAATTCCACAAGATCACAGCTCATTTCAGCAATCCACAAGATACTTTGAGCACAAGAGTGGAGACGATTTAGGAGATAGGGAAGGAAAATAACCAAAACGTACCTTAAACAGGCAAAAAATGGTAAGAAAAAGAAGGGGAATTCGACGGAAAGTGTCTCAATAAGGCTATTATTGATTGCTGAGATGGTCTCGACAGAAGCCACTACGTCATATCTATATAAGAATCGAACGTCGTTTATGTCGAGACAAACAGGACCGGGCTTCCCGCAATCCGAATGTCGTCACTTGCTCCACGAAAACCGTCAAGATGTTGACTTGCGAACAATGGCTCCACTCAAATGTAGGATTTCTGTTTATAAGATGTCGAGATGTTGAAATCAAGTGTGGTTGCATTCGATTGATGCGAACGGTCTGCCGGCCGATTGCGACCCCCCGGCATTGATCAGAGGTGCAGCCGGAGACTCGGAAGGCAGTAAATCGTTGACAAAGTCCAACCTTAGAATTAGAGGGATTAATCAGATAAATGGACACATTACCGTATTGGCTGGAATGCCTCATCTGCTCCGGGAAAAACGGTGGTACGCAGGCTCCACTCAGGTGTAGGATTTGTAGCTTTAGGTGAGATGTTGAAATCTACCTGTCGACTCCAACTCCATTGGATTGATGCCGGCAGCCTGCCTGTTGATCGGCACTCACCGTCATTGATGGTGGCGGTCGGCATTGTATCGAGTTGATGCGAGCGCCCTGCCGTCTGATCGGAATCTGGCAGTATTGACCACAGATCACATTTTCAACATTTTTCATCAGCGAGAGATCAGGAATGAAGGCATGGCTCCCAACAACACCTTGACCAAGGGATATCTGAGATCTTGATTTTTGAACTGTCGAATGTTACGCAATTGTCGCGTCTTTATGGAGATTTTGGAAGTTCGGAATGACACAAATATGTATGGCGGTCCAAATGCACTTTTAATAAATCTCCACAAACTGTCGTATTTTTGCATTTTCCTCTACATATATCGTGGAAATGACCTGTTTCCTCTACGAGTACTTCCAAGAGCCCGAGTCCGACCGAAAGAGAGAGAGGAAACAACGCAAATTTCCTCTCTCTATATTCGCTGGTTTGTGACTTCCTCTACATTAATTGACAGTTTTGTGATCTCTACATACGTTATGCTTGATCTCTCTATACATCTCGATGATTTTCCTCTCGATACATACAAACTTTTTTTTCATCATTTTTTTTTCTCTCTATTCCAACTCTATTCGAGCGGGCATTACAGAATACATACAAGGGACTGGTCGGCCGCTTCGCGGCCTCCCATCCCCTTTCGTGCAATTTACTCGGCATTACCAAAAGTAACCCGGCATCACAGAATAGTTTCCTTTGAGGCCAGACTCTGAGTATTGGCGGATTCATTCTTTGTGAATGATGAATCGATAGGCTTCGACATCCCCATGACAGAGCTGTTGGCACTTGCGCTTTTTATGACCTCAAATACTGTGTTTAATTGGTGGTTTGATTAAAAGGGTGACTATTAGCGAGCTTGATTCACCTGCAGATCAGGATTAAAAGGACTTGGACCTCTGGGACTCCATGAGGGTTTTTATACACGTTATTTGTAATTTTTGAACACTTAAAGTCGGAAGACGTATCACCCGAGAAATCAGCAAGGGGAAAATACTGTTATTTCGTAAATTTGATATTCCGCTGTGTATGAGCGCTGCTATCTCACAGCCGAATGTTGAGGGAGGAGCTAAGCACATCCTAAATGAGGTTTTTATCCGTGACAATGACAAAAGACTTCATTCTGTGTCGATAAAACCGAAATAAAACCGAGTGCCCGGTTACTTTTGGTAATGCCGAGTATTCAGTAAAGTCGCTGAGGGCCGGGCAAGAGCAACGTACCATTCAAATCTACTGATTTTTTGATTCAAACCGATAGTCACGCGTCAGGCTCGACTTTTATTTTATTTTATTGCGGCAATAATTTTTTCTGGGCAAGTAACTGGCTGTCTTTCCGCAATGATCTTTGATTTTCTCTCCTAGAATGCTTCGCATCATTGCCCACGCCGAGGCGGAGACCGTATCCCACAGCATGCTGCCCAGCGAAATGGTTCTCACTCTGAAGGATATGGCCGATTTCCCGGCACCTACTCACATCCTTGCAATTCATGGCCGCAATAATCCAAAGGAAACACCTGTCAGTGTAACGGTTGTGCCGGCACATAGCCTTATCCTTGCTCTCCATTGCGCGCGCCTTCCACCTTTTCCTCATACCGTCTTGTATTGTCCCGATACATCCAGTTACGCTACTGTCCCAATACGGACTCGGAATTTAGTCCCGATACGGCGGCTACTGTCCCGATACGGACTCGCACTGTCCCGATACGGACTCGGAGTATAGTTCCGATATGGCGGCGGCTATTGTCCCGATACGTCCCGTTACGCTACCGGTAAGTTACTGTTGGGGTAATACCGCATATGCACTCTGTAAGCGCCCGAACCGGTCCAAGCCGAGCATTGAAATTATTTAGCGTGCGACCTGTGCTTACATTGGTGCGCAGGGAAACATTCTTGATGACGAGTACATATGTATCGGGACAGTAGCCGGTAATGGGATATGCACCGTACCGGGACTAAATTCCGAAGTATCGGGACAGTAGCCGCCGTATCGGGATAGTAGCCGGTAACGGGATATGCACCGTATCGGGACTAAATTCCGAAGTATCGGGACAGTAGCCGCCGTATCGGGATAGTGGCCGGTAACGGGATATGCGCTGTACCGGAATTCTGAGTCCGTATCAGGACAGTAGCCGCTGTATCGTATCAGGACATTAGCCGCCGTATCGGGACTGTAGCCACCGTATCGGGACAGTAGCTGGTAACGGGATATTTTCATCATCCTGATACGGACTCGGAATTTAGTCCCGATATGGACTCAATACGGCGCATATCCCGTTACCGGCTAGAAAAAGTTAAGATGGTGCGGATAATAAACGTGAGGCACAACTGGAAGCCGAGGGAAAGTATAAAATGGACGGCGAGGCTTTAAAACATATATACACATAACATACCTGCTGTTAACCCACACATAAACCAAATTGATCACAGACTCTCCCCCCATTTTGTGCTTACACGGCGGCCCCCAGCGGCCTGTCAACACCCACGCGTCAATGCACGCATCAGACATTTTTGCATGCACCTGAATTGGCCGAACGCCCATGTCGGCGACGGCGTGTGCGGGGTCTGGGTCCAGGAAAGAGTCGTATGTCACTTCGCCGAGGACATGGGCTGATGGCAATGGGAATTGGGGTCGGTGGAGTCGAAGAGAAAGGCGATGGAGGTGATGGGGGTGATTGTCCAAAACCGGAGTGCGGGGAAGAGGTGTTGGGTGTAGGAGAGGGAGAGACAGCGAAGAAGGGTGCGAGGGGCGCATTCCATGGGACGCCGTCAATGGTGAGTAGCCAGAGTGTTGTCAATGAGAGCGCGACGATGAGTATCGCGGTGCAGCGGATGCGCAAAACGTTCCAGGAGACCTTTTGTGAGTAAGTGGGGGACTTTCCCCCGATGGGGTGATATAGAGGTAATGACCGCATTGGGACGAAGAGTCCAAACCTGCAGGGAAAAATAAGGGCGCTCAGTTTGGGCTCGGAAGACGCTGCCCAGAAATCTCATCAAATCGACCACCCGCACGTAAATGGCGGCGGGGATGGACGAGGGCCCGGCTGGCGATGCGCACGGCTCGGCCCGAGCAGAAAAAGCTTAAATTCGCCAAGTACAACCATTTGGACATACACAGTACCCCAAAAATGGGTGGCGGGACCATTTTGGTACCCAGAAATCCGTATTGGGACAGTAGCCGGTAACGGGATATGCGCCGTATTGGGACAGCAAGACCAAACAGCAGACTGCCATCAAACTGTATCGGGACAGTAGCCGCCGTATCGGGACATTAGCCGCCGTATCGGGACAATAGCCGGTAACGAGATAGAAATTTCCCTTGCAATTTCATCCTCCTCTCTTCCTCCACGACGTGTCTCACTGAGTATGTAAAACTACACATCTCCTCTCTTGATCAAGCGTGGACTTCGAATTCTGTATGCGCCCTTCTTGCGCCTGGCCTCTGCGCCCCAATTGTATTAGGCCTTCCATGGCTTCACCGAAATCATATTGTAATTGCGGAGATGTCATTATTTGAAGATCGGTCAGAAGAGTCTCTGTGCCTAATTGAATACTCAGAACATCGCTGGGTTCGAAATAAAGAAATTCAAACTGTACCTTGATAGTCAGATATAAATACAATACCGCCACTTTTTTCGTAATGGACGTGCTGAGTGAAGCACAGAAGCTCCGCGATACACAACACTACTTCCGACGCGATTCAAGCCCATTTCGAAAAAAAAAAACTCTGGACATCGTAATATTCGCGCAAGGTTCCAACTACATACTAGCGAGTATTCCGGTAGAATTTATACTGAGACAGTTCTGGCTTGCATGATGTATGCGAACACATGAATATGAGGGATATGAAAAAGAATGAATGGCGTGAGCGGATCTTTTCGGTTTGCCCGGCTTGAACACAGCCGAGGTAATATATAACCGTGGTCGTTTTGGATGAATCCCCCGCGGTTGCCAGGGTCCTCTGCTATTCCCGCGTGCCGGAACGCATTCTAAAATTCAAAATCGCTCCTCTTTTCCACCACCAGCACTGAAAAGATGGGCGGAGCACCTACGATCACCTCGCCCAACGCCACCAGTATTGACGGTCGCTTGAATGTCCTGAGGGCGTGGATCGAAAATTTATGTTTTGGGATCTTTCCAAAGAATTCCCTATATCTCTGTCAGTTCTTCACCGATTCACATAAAAACTAAATAGATATATTCAGCTAATTCATGCACAATTAGTGATAGAGAGGAACTTGCGAAAATATTACGTATTAGGTAATTTCTGTTTTGGAGTTGTTTTTGCACTGAATACTGTCTAGCATGGTGAGAACATTTCCCAGTGACCTAGAATTTTGGGAGGGACAATGTGTATATGTTATGAAACAAGTGATAGAGGCAGAACTATATGAAATGTCCAGATGAATGTGATCTTGGCAATATCTCTGAAAGCCAAAACCTGCCAAATGTTTTCACTGGAGCTAGAAGGACTGTAACTAAATTATCCTCACTTCTGGCTCCATCACGTGTTTTGTCAGGTACGCATGTTTTCTCTCCCAAAATTTTAGGTCACTGGGACATGTTCTGGCCATGCTAGATGGTATTCAGTGCAAAAACAGCCCCAAAACAGAAATTACCTAATGCATGATATTTTCACATATTCCTCTCTGTCACTAATTGTGCATGAATTAGCTGAGTAGATCTATTTAGTTTTTATGTGAATCGGTGAAGAACTGACAGAGATATAGGGAATTCTTTGGAAACATCCCAAAACATAAAATTTTCGATCCGCGCCCTCAGTACTGACATCAGCTGTAAAGTCGTGGTCAGTGGCGTGCAGAATCAGTCTGCCAAAAAATCTTCAAGTTCCCGGTCCGTTGTTATATTCCTCAATGAACTCAGTGTGGTACATGCGGTAACGCCGGAAATTCTCGCTGAAGAACTCGTTTCGGTCGTTAAGGAACATTACCTTGCGGTCCTTTGAGTTAGACGAGGCACATTTAGCCGGCGTAATCTCGGACAGTGGAAAATATTTGTTGAAGGAATTGGTCAAGATGCGTTGTATGTGAAGGGGGATTGCGTAGCGATTTGTTGAGATGATCACCCGTCTCGTGGGGTCTACCGTCCGGCGACTCGTGGACGCGGTAACTTCTGCGTACGCGGGCATTTTAATGACCGAAGAACTACCCGCTACGAAGGGAGGGTGTGAGAACCTAGCTCCTATGGGCGAGAATTGATTGCTCGAGGGTATGTGCATGTACGGCGCGTAGCACCTCAAATATCGTGAAACGTGAAAAGGCACGTAGGCCGTACATTGTTCAGCGCGTAGGCTGTATAACGGTAACTGGCATGTAGGCCTAATGGGAGAAGCTCGTAGGCTCGGTATGTAGAGGGCGCGTAGACCCGAATGTGATCCGACGGCGCGTAGGCCGCCCGTTGGAAGGGTGGGGCACATAGGCCTCCCCTTCTCCCCCTGCGTACCGATCCCGGAGCCGTCAGGCTCGAGGACGCCGCAAGGGACGAGCCCGCCCTTGAGAAAAGGTCCTTCCCTTCGGAGCCGTCAGCCTCGTCCGTCGTGGAGCGGGCGGGCTCTCGGTAGGTGATATTACCGGTAGCTAGGTTGTCACGGGGAGGAATGGGGGTGAGAAGAAGGGGCACTCACCCAATGGGTAATCTCCCTGCGCCGTCAGCGCCGCCATCGCCTTCGGAAGCTATGATCTTCCCGACCTTCGCCTTGGAAATCCTCACGTCGGTGCGGAGCCGACATTGTGGAACGGGTCCTCGTCGTCGTCGCGAGTGGTGTTTGGTGTCGCGACCGAGTTCGGAGTCGATTGGAGGCGTGGGAAATCGGTTTCGTATGGTGTAGGTGGGTCTCTTCTGAGAAAGAGACGCGTTTCTGTGCGGGCTTGGCTGCGGTTACCGCTTCGTCGGCCTGCTGCAGGTTGACCGCGGTCGGCGCCGGTGCCTTGGGTGCTTTGGGTGCGCGTGGTGCGGCGGCGCTTTTGGGTTTCTTGGCGGGCGGGCGGACAGCTGACTCCGTGGGCGTTGTCGGTTGGCGCTGGCGACGCGTGGGCGCCTTCGCGGTTGTTACCGTTGCCGAGGCCACACCTTTCTTTTGCGTCTGTTTCTCCTTCTCTGCGATCCTCACTGACTCGGACTTGCCCCTTCCCAGTTGTACACGCCTCTCCTCCGCTTGCTGGATGGGTGACGAAGGCCAAGCGTTCGGCGGTTCCATTTCGACGGTGTTTTCGTCGTCGACGTTGAGGCCGGATCCCGGGCTGGAGTGATTGAGGTTATAGAGGAAATCTTCGTCCTCCGCTTGGCACCGCTTGGCTTCCATCAGCGGGTCAGCGAAGGGGTGCACGGGGATGTCGCGCTGTTTGTCCTTTCCCGACGCGCGCGTGAGGTATGTCCGCGTTGGCTGCTGGACCGGCCACGCTGTGTAGGAATCGTCCGCTGGGTTGTCGGCCAGGATCCCGTCGACGTCCATGTCGTCGTTGTCGGTTGGCACGGGGGGAGCCTTGGATGGGCTGGCCCTGGGGCGTCCGGTGCTGCGCGCTTGGCCGCGGTTTCCCCCGCGACTTCCGGCCATGGCGGGTGGTCCGCAAGAGGGCGAGATGGATATGGAGACGAAACTCGACAGAAATGCTAGCTATCGTGCCCGTAGCAGCAACGTGTACACCGTATACGATGGTGTCGAGAGCCAGCACTGGACAACTTTGGCGCTGTTTTGCTGGCTCCTCACGTCGCGCTTTCGGGCCGGTCTTCTACACGAAACAAGCCGTCCTATCCGTCGTGCCTCTTTCTCGGACCCGGGTATTTTATACCATTGAAATATATTGCGTGAAAGGTGTGTATCACCCGATCGAGGGATGAATGAGGTTGGATCCGGCTCGGGGGTGATGTGAGATCTTAGTTGGATGGGCATACTTGCCCGGAAGTTGACTTTGCGTTTAAGTTCGATTCGGAACGGTGAGAATTATTAGCAAGGGTTGGGTGTCTGTCGTCTTTGGGATTCCTCAGCCTCAAAGGTGACGGCACATGGTAAAGGCTCGGACGCCAAAGATGTATGCCTTACAGCTTGGAGACGCAGTGAATATGCGATCGAACGGAATGAGCAGCAAGGGCTTAGATATTGAAAATGTGGTGTTTACTATGGTAAGGACGTAGAGAAAGGTCAGAGTCTGCCCGACCCTGATTTGAATGAAGGCTGGCCTTGCGGATAAGTTCGACAAACCAAGTTACGAGGGTTGTTTGTAAGCGGAAGACAAGGCGACTTTCTAAAACCGAACTTCTGCATCACCCACCTGGCAACGCTGACCTCTATAAAACCCTACTTTTCAAGCATTTTCATGCTGCCTTTACCAATTTTTGATACCGTGAATTCATGAACCTGATTTTTCAGAATACTTTAATACAGCCAGCCTACCACACATCGCCCAGGCCATTCCTCACTGTCCAGCCTCATCGTCGTTGTTTCTCCTTGGCGCCTCTTTGTACCACTCCGGGACCTCGTGGGCCTTGGGTATGGCATGCTTGCGCATCTCTTTGATCTCCTTTGCCTCCTCCTCCTCGCGCTCCCGGCGCTGTACCTCCCTTGCCGCCTCAAGCTCCCTCTCCCTCTCCCGTACCTTCTGATCAAATAGCTCGCGCTCCTTGACGCGCGCATCTGTGCTGAACACAATGGGCACGGGCACCGTCGGCACAAGGTGCCCTCGCCGAAGCGCGCTCAGCGCGGCCTGTGACGCGTGCATGGCCTTGAAATCCGGAATCGCGTACGCCTTGGGCCGGGGCTGCGTCTCGTCGCTAGAGTCACCAGTGTGCACCGGATCCGGTTGCGCCTCGGCCAGGTGCGCACCCAGCCCTGCGTCGGGGAAGTTAAATTTGACCGGAATAGTGGCGTTGCCCGCCTGCAGATATGCGGTGAATCCAATATAAATCAACGCGAAGGCACACAATATTGAATGATCACTTACGTTCGAGAAAGAAGCCACACTCAGCAACTTCTTGCGTCTATTCTTGATTTCTGGCACAGCGTTGGTCGACCGCGCAGCGATCCGTGCGGGGCGCGTCGAGGCAGAGACCGCAGAGCGAGGTGCCGCCGTGGGCTGCGCCTCTCTCGCCTTCTTCGCGGGCTGCCTCCGGATCTGCGCAGGCGCAGAAACAACACGCGCCCCATAACGCCCTGGAAAGGGCGGAATGCCATGCGCGCTGCGCTTGTGGCTCCGTTCCACGGGCTCCACAGGCGCGACAGAGGCTGGGCGCTTCACGGACGGCCGCATCGGCGAAACGGTCCCCTCGCGCCCGACCGTTACCACTGCGTTCTCGGCGTTACCATTACCATCCTCCGCCACGACCGCGAGCCGCTTCCTTGGTGAGAGCTGTGAAAGTGTCAACGGGTCATCGCGCGCGTGGGGGGGCGAATTCGAGTTCCTCGGCGGGTCAGGGTTAGGGTATGGAACAAGAATATCTTGCGGCGCGAGGATCCCAAGTTCCAACTCAAGCCCGATGAGCCCCGGACCCGGAGACGCGTGAGTCTCCGCCGCGACGAGCATCCGATCATCGTTATCGGGCTGGGTAATGATCTCGCCCCCACCGGATGGGGTACTGGGAACCCGCACGCGGTCAAGATCGGTCTCGGGCTCCGCAGGACCGCGCGTCTCCTTCTCGCTGAACAACGCGGTATCAGGCATCGCAGGATCGCGCGCAAACGTGGTATCAGGCGTCGCAGCATCCCCCTGCGGTGGCCCAGCGTTCTGAGGATCATTGGGATCCGATTGTCTGCACATCGTGTCGTCAATCCGTATTAGTTTACAACTGACGCGCCCGTCGACGTACGGATAAGAGGCCGCCATCATCTGCTCGCCATAAATAAAGAGGCGAGCCGCGATGCCGGGATCGCCGTCAGCGTGATTATCGAGAAGCATTTCCGCCCCGTCGGCGTGGAGAGCTTTTTTGTAATTTCCGCGTGTTTTGGGAGGAGCGTTTGTTTTGGGGCGCGAGGCCTGCACTACCTTGGTTTTGGCGATTCCGCTGGAGGTGACGGCCTGATAGAATTGTCTGATTAAATCGATGCCCACCAGAGTAACAACTAACCTTCTTAGACTTGGTGAGCGGCTTCGCGATGGCCTCCGCAGCCGAGGCGGGATGAGGCGCGTCTTCCATTTTTTCTGTCGACGCCGGGGGTTTGACGACGAGTGCTGGATCTGCGTCTGATTGTGCCACATTGGCGCTTGGTACATTGTTCATAGCCGGTTGTGCCTTGCTTGTAGAATTTTCGTTTGAAGTCGCGTTCGACTGTACGCGTTTCAAGACCGGTTCAGCCACAGACATAGTACAAGTCCCAAGGAAGCTCTCAGCGAGCGGCATCGCCTTGTCGGCAGCGACCGCTTTAGGTTTGCGAATAGTGGCAGGAACCGCCTTGGGCACTCTCGAGGCGATGTGGGAGACCGTACGGTGTTGTGTATTAGATCTCGTCGTCGGAAGAAGTGATCTCGTCGCTTTTTGAGGGGGTCTGGACGCAGCTGGCCCCGGGACTGCGCGCGTAGTAATGGGTGTAAGGTCGCTGAGAGTCAGCGGTGCGTCATTCGCGCGGTGAGACGAGGGCGAGCCCGGGACGATGGCTACACCCCGAAGGAAGTCGTCTGAGTCGCCGCGGAGGAGATCGTGGCCAGAGTCTGTGGGGATTTGGAAAGAAAACGACACGTCGGGTAGATCGGGCAGGTGGCGCAGGCTGAGGTCGGAGATCGACATGGCGGGGGGAAATTGGGTTCTAGGGGACGCGTCTGAGTAGATGCGAGGAAGTGAGCAGGTATAAGAGCTTACCAGGGTGGATACACGACAGGGGCGCCTACTTTCGAGGATGGTGGTCGCTGACAAGGAACTCCAACATCACGTGGGCATCCACGTGAACGAATGGACCAAAGATCAACAAACAAAGCAGTACATCATGACAATTCCAGTGTACACCGCCGACATCAGTAAAACTACATGTTTTGCTTTGGCGTCTTTGGCGTCTTTGCCAAGACGCTAAAGACTCCAAAGACACATTTTTTCCCAAGACGGGAGTCTTTCGCTAAGCTAGGTACGAAATCTTGCCCAAAGACATCTTGTCTTAGGGTGTCTTGGGAAAGACTCGTAAGACACGACTTGTCTTGGGAGAGACTCTTTCAAAGACATTTAAAGCCACTTAAAGACACATAAGATGAGGCAAAAAAATTATATTGGCAGACTACTACGAATATGAACAAGGGTTGAAGTGCGCTACTGAGAACCTATTGCAGCGACGGGGTAATAAAAAACAGAAACTGCATACATGCGGGGATATTGCTACAAATGGTGACATGAAGCACAGATCAACACATTTATTAGAAGGACATACGTTGCGTGCGACAGGGCACGGTGATTAACGCATCGACCGGGGAGTATCAACGGGGAGAACGAGCCGAATCCTGCCACACATCGTTAGATTTGGATGATTCTAACAAGGAAAAAGTCATTGACATACTGCAGGACGGCCTCCAACCCCCGAAATACGGCTTGTGACGGTACAGAAATCCTGTAGAAGATCGGGAGTCGGGAAGGTACGAAGCGACAAAAAGGATTACCAAATCCACGATGGTGACCAGATTGAGTGGTGAATATCATCGCAAGCGCGCTCGGAGCGGCGAGGAAGCTTTGAGATCTTGAATCACAGAGATGTCCAGGAAAGAGAGCTTGTGGGCTTGAAGTCTGGGGATGTTTGACGAGGTGAAGAATTGAGGGCTTGAAGTCTCGAGACGCTCGACAGAGAGAGCGGACGTTGCAGAAAGACCACAGACGGGCAACGACGGATAGCGGAAAAATTACACACGAAGTCTTGAGTAAAGTTGAAGACTGGAGGGCCAAACCCGAGAGGAGACTGCGAGGAGGAGCGAGCTCGAGGGCAGGTGCGGGTGGGAGACGATGGAGGGAGAGAGCAACCAACCATTTTGATGGGAACAATCATGCGAAACACGGTCACCATGTCCGCCATCACGCATCATGATGCGGCGGAGTTTGAATGACTTGGGTAAATTTCAATCAGACTCGGATTCAACGCCCTACATTCGAAGTACCGCTTTCCTATGGCAAGATTGGCATCCAAGGGATTGGTCAAGTATTGCAAGCTGATCGCAAGTAACTTTAGAAACACCAAAAAATTGTGATGGAATGAAAAATAGCTGGCCAAGACTGAAGATGTCGCTCCCAAGACTAAGACACCCAAAGACTCGATCCCAAAGACCAAAGACGTCCTCCGCCAAGACAAAGACCCGGAAAGACACGGTTCAAAGACAAAGATGCCAAAGCAAAACGTGTAGTTTTACTGATGGAAGGGTGGACACGTTTCCGCCAGCTGGACTCGACATTAGGAACACATGTCGTGAGCAGCTGGCGGCCAGCTGGTTGTCGACTGGTTCCCAGACCGTGTCTCCTATGGGTCCACCGTCCATCCTGGGTCCAGGTCCAGCTGGCTATCAGCTGGCGGTCAGAGCTGGAGAGGGCCTGCAGATGCAGGTGGCAGTCATAATAAGAATTATTCTAATTTCGTGTTGCATACATTGCAGCAAAAGTAAAATGGATTGAAGATGTATGTATATACTTACGGTAAGGACATATACTACAACAATTTAGGGCTGCCGCCCGTGACCGTTGCGACGGTTCGACGGCACCCGTTCCGTCAGAGATTCTTGGGTGAAATCGACGGGACGGTCACGGCACGGCTTTCGACTTCGACGGCCCGTTGAAATACGGCCGTCACGGCCGTGCAACGGGTTGAGTTTTATATGTTTAATTGGGCGTTCTGAGCATGGATGTTCTATTCGTCTGCGGACACTTGTCTCTACCGCTCTTGCGAGCTTTGCGTCTTATACACATTATAGCTGGCAATTTACACTGAAGTTGGGGTGATCTTAGTCTCTCGTAGACAGACAGACGCTTCAACTGATGTGAGCTCATACCTCGCTTTGCTGAAGTCTGTTGCTTACCGCGGGGGTCCGATCGCGGAGCTCGCTTATTATATAATCGCGGAGTTTGAATTCTCAATGCACAAATGAGCGACACCACAATTCTTTCTTCTAGAGACTGCGGACCCAATCAAACGGATTTAAAACACGTCTATAACATCAGTAAAATAACACGTCTGTCTTTGACGTCTTTGGCGTCTTTGGCAAGACGTCAAAGACGCCAAAGACGTGTTTTCCCCAAAGACACGCGTCTTTGGCTAAGCTATGTCAAAAGTCTTAGCCAAGACCTAGATCTTGAGAAAGACCCATAAGATGCAACAAGTCTTTGGGCAAGATGCTCTCAAAGACATTCAAAGACTCTTAACAACACTTGAAGACAGGTAAAATAATATATATTGTGGCATAAAAAATACAAGTTAATACAAGAAGATATACAAGAAGATATAGCCCAAGTCGCTTTGAGGACTTGTGAGCAAAAATCTTCCTCTGCAGCGGAGGTCGACTGGTGTGCCCGAGATAACAGTAGTGTAAATAGCATAAAATCAGAAACACTGAGTGTGCGTACCTTGTATAGGGTGCGTAGGGCGAGGATTGAGGATCGAGGTACAAATAGCCTAGAAGTGCAGAGTCAGTGACAGTGATCCAATCGTAATCATAAATGATGCTTACCCAAATCTTGAGCACGACGCTATTTGCTCGCAGGACATCGACAGAGAGGAAAGTGCTGTGGAGGTCAGTAAACAAAATGAGCTGCCACATGCGGCTTCAAGTGCAACATGCACGCGGAATGGAGCCACAGGCGGCGGATATGCGACGCAGCGCAAAGAAGTCGGAGGTAGCGAGATGGGACAGAACATTGAAAGGCAGAACTTGAGGCAGCGGGGAGTACGACGCGGTGCAGAAAGCGAGCCAGAGACAGGCTCCCGGAGTACAGCTGGGAGCGGCGACTTGACTCTTGAGCGGCCTGGCAGCGAGGTAGAGTGAGCCTTGAGCTATTGCGGGCAATTGACTTGAGGTCTTGAATCGTTGTATGCACCGGACCTCTGCTTTAGACTACGGAGGGCCAAAGAGGACAAGGACGGAGGGCGGGAAGTGGGCAGAAAGTGGGGAGAAAGAGGGAGAAAGGCGACGTGATGAGGGGAGAGAGCAACCAACCATTTGATACCATCAAACGAGAAGATTGCGCCATGTGCTTGCATCAAAATGATCATCACCGGGCGGAGTTTGAATGACTTCGACGATTTCCACCAATTCCGAGTCACTGTGCACAGATGGCGACTGACAACCCGTACGCAGCCTACGCACTTCAAGTGTACAGGACAAATTCGCAGCCCCCTTACACTCAACTGGTGAAAATTCCTTCCAGATTTCTTTCCTGCTGCCGAGAGTATGAAAGATCCGTACCAAAGACGTAAGATGTTCACCAAAAGACCAAGACGTCCAAAGACACCGAGCCAAAGACCAAAGATGCCCTCCCAAAGACGAAGATCTAAAAAGATGAGTCTCAAAGACAGAAGACGTCAAAGCCAACAGTGTACTTTTACTGATGAACCTTCCTGGAGTTGTCCTGAATATTTAGATAATTTTGAAACACTTCGGGGTAATTGTCAACAGAGTGATCGAGGAATTCTTGAGAACTCTCCAGGGCGCGTTTATGGCCACATTGTGAGATTCTGAAGCGGCAGGACTGCAGATGAATGTGGTTAGAGTGAATCTAACATGTACTCTTAGGAATAATTGTGCTGCCCATTACTGTAAATACACAACGCGACTTGCATTCAAACTCAGTGATTACATAATAACGAAAGTACACGATCAAGACCCCTCGGTGACAACAACAACAACCACAACCACAACCACCACCATCCCCGGTGCGCTGTGCGTGTTCCGGCCGCGTCGAGCATCGGACCCTCGACTGCCGTCGACAGTTCATCCGCCCAGTACCGTCCATAGCCCTGGACGAGGTTTCGGCACCATACCAACACCCACGATGACAGACTCGACATCGCCCCATCCCCGTATCCCACCATTCAGACCGAGACAACGCGTTTCCGACTCCAGCATACCCCGGTTTAATCCCCGCACCGTTAAATTCCATGCCAGACGCTTGCGGCTGCCCCCGCTCACTTCGCGCGCCGCTTGCGCTCGTTACCGACTCGGCAGAAAATTGACAGCCGCACCACTATCCCCGAGACACAACATTTCTGCAGAAGAACATCTCCACATTCGGCTAAACCTACTCCTCGACACCCTACTCGGTACTGTCGCCCTGCCGTCGTCCCTCGCCAGCGTCATCCACACTCCCGACCGCGCATCCAGCTCCTGCTATACTCCACCATCCTCAGCACCCTCCTGCAGCATTCCACCACACACACCTCCCATTTTGAATCCGCCCCAGCATCGTTCGACACCTCGCCGTCTCCCGACGCACCCGCCTTCGAACCCGACAGACTTTTTCGGTGGATGATTACATAACGCGGTCACATGGTACTACCCAGTCACGTTGCAGGGAATTTTTCTCTTTTCTTAACTTATTGAAAACGACGAAAAGCTCAGTTATACACCATACGGCCCGCCGTGGTAGATTTAGGTCTACCTCAGTCTTGTATTAGGCAGAGGCGTGGTTCAAAAATGTAAACATGTAAACAAGACTAGGGTGATCTCGGCACTTGCCGGAGGTGATGGCGGAGTTGAATTCGATTTTTAGCAGCATTTTTTTTCTTGCGCTTTCACCGATCTTCTTGTTCATCTGCTGTGGTTGGTATAGCGAAACATAAGGGCAGTGGTAAGTCACTAATAGGGGTATCTACGCCTTGGGTGTGGATAAAGGTGGATACATATTACTTCTTCGCAGTTCTCGAGAGCAAACCTCAAAGCCCACGTTCAATCCAAGACGAGCCAGTCCAATTTGACCCGGAAGCACCATGATTTTTTTTTGAAACTAGGCGTGCACCCGTTACGGCCGTCCCGTTGACCGTGCCGTCCCGTCAGGCTTTTGTTTGACCAGTCGACGGGCGGTTGCCGTCGAAAGCCCGTCGATTCAACGGCCGCTGCCGTCACGGGCACGGGTGCTCAAGACCGTGTTTCGTCGACGCCGTGGACCGCTGCTGCACCGTGAATGCCGTAACTGAGTGGTTGGCTAATGAGATGACCAGCCTCGAAAGGATCGCTGGTCTGACTGCGAATCTATTGGAAGTCGAAGCGCTCAGCGCACCCGTGTGGGAAGAAGCCAGCCGTGGGCCTCCATTTACTACGACGAACAAAGGCCTAAATACTCGTTCAGGCCCATCCGTTCCGGTCCATCTCAGAATCTAATCCTCAACACTTTATCTGCTCTCATGTTTGCTTGAGGGACGAAATTGTTTCCGACCTTTTCTGGTGATGACTGTGGCTGTGCGATAAGATTGTGTAACACAACCAATGTCTTTTGTGATTGTGCTTGTATTGCTTGGCAGGAAAAATAGTAGACTTTTGATATAGAAGGTGGAGTAAGGTACCAATGCGTGGAGTATGAGAGCGAGCCGAAGAGTGGGTATTCTGTCGTATGGCTATCCCTTTGCAGAATGCATGCAATAGGCCGCTACAACCACATAAGTACCTCCACCAAAACGCGGAGATAAATGCGCATGGAAGACAAGATTCTTGAGGATCGGAGCTTACAGACAGCTTAACAGAGGACCAGCAGAGCTCGAACGCATATCCCATTGAGATACACATATGAAGCACAGCACACATTACAAGTCACAAGGTTCTACCTCCCGGAGTGGCCACCGCGTCTACCAAGAGACTGACGGGAGTTCGGGTTCAATCCACGGCCGCGTTGATAACCTCCGGAACGTGAAGCGGGGCCTCAGTGATCTCCCGAATCCGAAGCAGATTGAGTCTGCCCCCCCGAACACGAAATGGATTCCTCAGATCCGTCTGACTGCATCTCGCGCATCTCCACCGTACGAGGACCGGTTTCCCACGCCGTGACCAGCGCCCGCACCTCTTCCACAGAGCCAGCGTAGCACGCAGGTGATAGGGATAGAGGGTGTCAATGACGACGGAGTACGGCCTGGAGCTCCGCGCTGCCGTTTCGCGCAAATGTCTGCAGCTGGGGCCGGAGAACGTGGACGGGTTGAAACAGGGGCACGATGCGGCGTTCTTGTTTTCAGCTCGCAGCTCTGCATTGACAGCCGCCTGCGCCTCAGCGTTGGCTCTATTATAGCACATCGCGGTCGCTCGTGATGTTGGTTGGATGTCGGTAACATGCAAAGCCCAGGTCGATCACGTTGCCAGAGGTGTGACCAAGAGCCACTGCCGCATTGTTTGGGTCATGCTCATAACTCCATAGATCTTGGTGCCTCCACTTGATCCCCGACCTTGTGCGCGCCTGCGGCAAGGTCAACGTGCGTAAAGCGACCAGCTGGCCACTGGACTTACCACCCACTTTGGTATCTATGGCAAGGCCAAGAAAAATTATTCTGAGATACCTAGACTACAGAACGAGGCTCATTGAAGCTTTCTTTTGCCCTGCCGGACGTGCCGAACATGCACGTGATATTTTATTTTACAAAAAAAAAAGTGGCGCGGCCAAGGTTTTCCGCCCACGCTGTAAAAGACAGTCTCGTTTTAAAGCACTGTTGACTGACTTCAGCCATTGTGTGGACTGCCATCTCACACACGGATGCGAAATGTCCCCTGATTGTGAAGATGTTCTGGGCTGTGGCCAACACGGTACTTTAATGTTTTGTACGATCTTTTTCCACTAAGCATTTTTTACAACGCGGGACAACCCCGTAAAATACCAGCGTCGGCGGCTGGCTGCGGCAAGGGAAGCAGTGCCCCAGGGCCCACTCCGTTAGCTTCGGGGAAAACTTGTGGCGGCATTCAGTGTAGAGATTGCAGTTATGTACACTTTGATATCTTGGAATGCAATTTCATTTGTGATATCCCGAATATCTCCGGACAGCTTTTCTGAAAGTTTACGGATTGTTTAGATGCCTAGTGTAGTGCGGGTTGTGAACACGTTGAACGCCCTGAGGCTGTCGAACAGCGACTGACTGACCGCAGACCCGCTGGTGCCGATAAACCTCAAGCTGCCTTCGCGCACCGCAGTGAATCAATTTTGCGAGCAAGTGAGGTACCATGTAGAAGTGAACGCCCCAGTTAGCAGCCGCGCAACCTGTTGGATTTATCGTGGCTGTGTGAAGCAGTGCGAGCTGTCGAGCTCACAACTCTCTTCTCGTCAAGGTTACTGATGAACAGTAACCAGCCATGTGGTACTACACATCATTTGCCTAGGTGACGCACGGGTCTTGCACAGCCCAGATATGAAGAGTAGTGTAAAGGTAGTGTACTTCTAATATATATATATATATTGAGGAGCGGGGTATTGAGGGGACTAAGAGAAGGAGTTTTGCTGTCTCCTTCCCTCTCGCCACCGTTCCAGACCCGCAGGCGGCCCTTCCCGATGGGTCTTTAAGGCCGACATAGTCGGTCGCCCCTCCTCTAGTTGTGACCATGGACTTGGAACCCGGCCAGACGAAAAATCAACCTCTCGAGGAAATGCGTCTATCGCATCCGTGCCTTTAGCACGGTACGTGGGACTTCGGCATTCCGTAGACTCAGTTCTCACAGTGATAAGGAAACACTTGACTGATTTAAGCTTTTCCCATCAAACCTTAATTGCGGGGCACTGCCACCCTCGATATGAGAGGTCCGTGTCCCCTGGTTTAAAGACCATAGCAGTGCGGGCAATTTCAAACACACCGGACTGCTCAGAATAGTGCTGGGTATCATCTAGCAATTCGCCGCATACAATTGACTCTCCATACAGTGTAGTGTGGCTCCTTGAATCAGGAGGGTTCCTTGAATCAGTAAATTTTTAAGCCACACAGAGTGCTTCTGGGCAATATTCCTCTTACATCTATCATTTTATATACTATTCACACCTCCTGAATTAATCTTGTGGATGGAGCTGAAGTAGAGTCTGAGTGGGATGAATTTTTGCACCGATCAATGTGTGATCAAGCCGGGATCAACTTTCCTTTTCGTCGAATATGCACCAGTTCGAAAGATATTGGCCCCAAAGTAATTTCTGTCCTATCAAGGACCCCACTGGCTACAATCCCTTCCAAAAATACCAAGTGATACGACCCAAACTGATTGCCCCAGAATTTGTCCGAGTCTGATGCACGCAAAAAGCATGACTTCCCTTTTCGGACATACCTCCTCTTTTCTGCCATTTCTGCCCATCTATGTCTTTCTTGGCGTAGGAAACCAATCTATTGGTTCGGGAAACATAAAAAACATATGTTAGAAGCAATACAGAGTCAAGGAGGAGGCAAAGCAAGTGCTATGATTCGGTGATTCAAGGAACCAGAAATGCCGTAATTCGATCACCGAACATTGTTTTTTCTGGTTGCTACATTCCGCGACCCCTCCTGTTCTTATTCCACTCCAGGACAATGTATTATATGCTCAAGAATATGCTCAATTAAAATCCCATTTTATTTCACCCAATTGCATGTGTTAGAGACGAAAAAGGAAAGTGGTGATTCAAGGAGCCATACTACACTGTACCAAGTCACGCATTTCTGACTCCTAAAATTAATCTCCCCATAATTAATCTTATTGTAAATTAAATCTTGTGTGTAAAATTGATTTTCTTTGAGTCACTTCTAGATTAAATCTCGGACTAATGAGAAGATTATATTTTCAAAAGGCACAGCTGCCGCCAAGAGAAGATTAATTTTTTTAAGCTATATGAAAACAGGGAAAATTAGCTTACAAGATTAATCTGGGTGGCAGTGGAGGATCCCTTTTTGGGTAGCTGGGAAGTGCAGAGCAAATCGTGTAAAAAATTAATTTTGGTGATGTACAATTTCGTGGTAAAAATTAATCACAGCTGCTGCAACTGTTGTCTTCTGGGTGTTCCGGTAAGTATCGTTTGACTTCTCCCGTTTGTTGCGGGGTACATATTTCGCTGACCCGTTTCATTCCAGCAACCGCCCATCCTCAACACTGGTGGTTGACGGTAAATGAGGGACAGAACTGCAACAAAAACCATTTATATTTGTGCAAGGATAGTATATACATGGATGGGTTATCTAATAAAGTTCTATCTGTATCTACATGGGTCGACACACACCCCAGCGTCTCAACCCAACCCGAAACGGAACAAGAATGTGGAAAATCTATTGAACAGAGCAACATGAGCGAATGAGCAGGAAGCGAACATGGTTTATACGAACTTGTTGGACCCTCCTCCCCCCGCGAAACGAGGTTTTGGACTTGTAATATTTGACCTTCCATACCTCCAGAAAAAAGTGTAAAAAGTTGCTTAGTGAAAGATAGACCAATCGTCTGGAATGATTAGTGCGCAATTAGTGATAGAAAATAAAATGCCAAAATATATTTCGTTAGGCCATTTGACAGAGTAGGCCCAGTTTGAGCCCGACATGTTCTGCCAGGGCGAGATCTTGCCCAAAGGAGCCGATTGTTTGGGAGGGGAGACTTACATACAATACACAGAATGTTATAAAGGCAGAAATACATATTTGGTCTCCGGGGAATTGCTATCGTATGATGATTCCAATCATTTACTGCGGGTGCGATAGCGATTCCCCGGAGAAAAAATATGTATTTCTGCATAGCAGTGATCGCCCAAGGCCCAAGGCCTTGGTGATTTTCGGCCGGAAGTTCTGCCCTTGGCCAAGCCTTAGAGTATCACGTGTATATCATTATGTCATTTTATTTTTCCCCATCTTTTCTTCTCCGTCGACGCGCGCTATCGTTCGGCGGGACAGAGAAACCGCGTGGATGCAAGCCATCTGCACGGGTCATGGAAGAGGAAGAGATCTTGATGCAGGCACTGGTAGACGAAGAGGAGGATGCGCGTCCCAACGACGGCGCCATTGAGATTGACTCAGGTGAGGAATATCGGTAGATTTAAAGCTTAAATTTATTGCTTTTGATACCGCCTGGATGCGTGGGAAAAATCAGCCAAGGCACCCTTGGCCAAGGCCTTATCCTTAACCAAGGCCTTGGAGATCCTGAGACCTCCATCCAAGGCCTTATGGGCGGTCACTGCTGCATAGGGCACAAAGGTTCAAATTATTGCTGTGGGCTTTGCGCGAGCAGAGGATTCAATACAATGCACCAGCCAAGTTCAAATTATTGAGATGGACTCCCCGCGAGCAAGGGATTCAATACGATTCACTAGCCAAGTTCAAATTCTTGAGCCATCAATAGCAAACACAAACAATCGGGCCCGTGCGTTGAACAGTCTCCGGCGCTTAATTGGGCATGCGTTTTAAAATCTAATGACAATGGGGTCACCTGTTTCAATATGTACCGGCAGCCAGCACCATATACGTCCAGATCCCGGCTTACAAATTATCTCGGCCGAGTTCGGCGGGGATGAGGCAATAGTCAACGAATTTAAGCTCTTTTGGATAAAATTATCGGCCTGAGCTTCCCACGAGCAAGGGACTATTGAATTGATGCCCAGTATTCAAGGTATCGGCCTGAGCTTCCTGCGAGCAAGGGGGGTTGGACACCGAACAATATATGCATTACATTCACGTTACTTGCCGCGTTTAAGGCCACCCATGAGCGAGTGCGGTTTTTCCCAGTGGCGGTCTTGTTTAGGGATATGTGGGGATTCCAGGGACAAGGGATGTCAGATGGGTGCATCCTGACAGTGATCCCAAATTCAGGTCAGACGCCGTACAATACATTACATTCACGTTACTTGCCGCGGTTAAGGCCACCCATGGGCGACTGCGGTTTTTCCCGGTGGCGGTCCTGTTGAGGAATATGTGGGGATGCTGGGAACGAGGGATGCCGGAATTCCATGGAGTGCATCCTGACGGCAGTCCCAATTCAGGTCGGACACAATACAATAGGTTACATTCACGTTACCCGCAGAGTTTGAAGTGTGTAAGAGTTTTGAAAAATGGATCATGGTCCATTATGAGCTGTACCTCCGATAAGTTTATCCATACAATCACCGGCAGTAATTTTGAATGCAGGGTTGAAATCGCTATGCTATGAAATTGGTTTCTGTCCGGGAGGAGTTTTGAAGTTTGAACACGAGGGACATAATGACGATCCAATATGAGTGAGAATTCAGGAATACTCCGAGCGGTGTTTCAACCGATTTTTCCCGATGCGACGGATTAGGTCACCTCGCACCCGAGTTTTCCTGGGTTAATTTTTCTAAAACTTTGCGAGGGCCTTGGTTTGATCCTCCTCGTTAAATTCAACACCTCAGAAAAATTGTGGAATCTGTCCGACGGCCGGAATACTCCGAACGTTGTTTCAACCGCTTTTTCCCGATGCGTATATTCGCTCAGCGGCGTCACAGCCGTTTGCGGTGCATTTGAGCTGATTGGCGTAGGGCCCAGGGAATCGGCGCGCGCGCGGTACGCGGCGACCTTGTCCACGAAGCTGATGCTGGTGTTGACGCGCATCCCTGGTTCCTGTCCTTCTCCGCCTCTATTTACATGAGCGTGCGCCTCGCCTGCACTCAGCGACAGCGGGACAGGCGACGCCGGCAGCGCGCGCAGATCATCTGCGGAGTGCGCCCACGCGTGGCGCGATGTGGTGCGCAGGTACGCTCGGCGCATCAATTGAATTGAGCCAATTGGGTCGAAGACGGGCTCGGGCCGCTTGAGAAGGCGCATCAATTGAATTGAATTTGCTCGAAGCATTCTCGAGGCCACCACCGTCCCAAAACTGGTTTGGCGGAATGCCAGCTCATCAGAGCGCGCCCATTAGACTTGAGTAAATAAATGTTTACTGCCATTTACGGAACTTTTCTCCACTGTTTTCCTTGAGAGTAGGCTCATTCGATTTGGACTGAGAATGCGCAGGGCTTATAAGCACCCTGAGATGACTTACTGGCTCAGGTCTGGCTGTTTTTCGGTGTTTGCCGGCAGAACGGGTCCCATACTAGCTATAGTGGTCCGATTGACCTAGGTTTTGGATATGTTGTATTTGGGAGTATCATGGAGGGCTAGAAATACCGGGATTTTTAATGTGACTTGTACTTCGACTATACAATCCAGGATTTAGCAAAGGAAGTTCCGCAAATGACAGTAAACCCGATGAATACGACAGATGATTACGGATTTTTTTGTGGACACCTCGGGGCACAATGTCCAGACTGCCCGCAGGTTCTGCAACGACGTGATGCGCCCTCTTGGTTGGAGGTCGACTCAGGCGAATGTTTCCTCTTCGAGCCCCGAGGGCCTTTCAACGCCAACTGACGTGCCTGCTGAGAGCGAATGCGCACTCTCATGGCGACCCCCAACTCGTCCATGACCCGTTCAGCGACATCCGTACGCGAGAACAAGTCCATAAGCGGGCGTTCCACCTCGTTGACGCAAAACGACCAAACAACGTCTTTTTCGAAATACGTGACATCCAGCCGGGCGAGATAGGCCAGATCGGATTCGCGAGCATAACGCTGCTCATCCTTTTGGATGAGTGCGGCCAGCGTTGCCAATGTGAATGCTTCCAATTGTTGTTGGGCATGGTCACGCCGGACCCGAGTACCACCCACTCTTCTCATAACTTTTAGACCATACCCATTCTTCTCCATGGCTTCCCTATTCAGAGCTATTAGTGCAATATGTGTGGAGAAATCCAGGATTAACTCACGAAAACTCTTCTAGTGCATAATTAGCTCCGCACTCCTCGAAATCTAGGCCGTTTTTACCTTCATCTGTTGGCGTTGTAGCCACCACCCCGATCACTTGCTTCAAAACAACGAACGCGCGCAGCTCTCCACACTTGCGTAGGACGGGATTTAGTTCCTGCAGCAACCATTTGGGGCCAGTTACTGTTTTCCTCGATCATCTGGGCAATTCTAGCTGCAGGCACTTGAGAAGGTCCGTCAAAAAAATGTCGGTGTTGGCTTCGAGCGCTGGCTTCCCGCTTCAGGACCACGTTTTCGGTGTACTCGTCAGCACTCCGAAGGAGACGCGTGACTGGGCGCTCAGAGTTGGTTATCTCTCTAGCAATGGTATCCAAATCTGTGATGACATTGGACTTGAAGCGCGCGGCCCAGGAGGTTGTTGGATTGGGGAAGACCGCCGTCATGCCGTCAAGTTGGGTCAGGCGATCCATGTAGGCCCGCTCGTCTTCATCGTTTTCAAACTCCCTCCTAGGAGTCCACTCAGCGGTGGACTGAGGAGTGGGTGAAATAGATACGAACCCCGCTCCCTCGACGGTCAAGTCCGCGCCTCCGAAGACAAGATCATATACGCTTGCCACGGCCGCAAAGGTGTCAAAGTCACCCAGGCGCAGCTCGCGAAACTTGTCCCAGCACCATACAGAGACTTCGAGATCTGGTTCTCGCCGCCAGCGAATGGCCATCAGCAGCTGTAAAGAAGACAGACAGTGTTTCGCAGACAGCGATGCTCCAAACCATTTCTTGAAGCAAAACATCCTTCCAGGAATCTTTGCCTGGAAGAAAGTTGACTGGTCCAGTTGGCTTTCCTGGCCAGTGAGGCTGACTCGTTCGACTCGTTCTGGCAGTCGCCGCGGCAGCGAAGAACAATCTGTTCACTCACTGAGCACTGCAGTTGGTAGGCACCATGTGAAGGTAAGTACTTGGGGCTATAATATGCAAGGGCATATAATATTAGCATTTGAAATATAACCTGGATGGCAGCTGGCAAGCCAAAAAAGCATCGCAAAAGAGATTCAAAAGAGCCAGAGACAAACTTAGCGTGAATCGAGGAAGACAGTATTGGAGAACAAGAAGCTAGTGGGCATGTCGAGCATGGCGAAATTGAGAGAAATAAACCCAATGACACGCACCTCTCTGCATGTGTCTGGTCAAGAATCGGGAAACACGGCAGCCGTTCATCTACACGATGCTAGCCTGCATTGTAACATACATTCCGCTTGATGGTAATATTCACAGGTACAAGGTGTATCATTGTCCGAGCTACAAGACACGAAATACGAGTAGATTCTAGGAATATGTCTGACCCTGCACAAGGGTGGCTAAACAAAATGAGACCACCTCGGCGAGTGCGTGATCTCGGAGTCTAAAAACCAAGAGAAAGTTGAAACGACCCATGCAGTCTCAAAGGAGGCAGAACACGCCCTCCGAACGGACCTAAGACGAGGGAAAGCGTCCCGAAATCATGCAAGAAAAGTGCGCGACGGGATGACGCGACCTGGGAGCAGGCTTGGAGATGATCTCGGAAGGTCGTTCCTCCCGCCCCGTATGTCTTCTCTCTTGATAAATTCTATGCTACCATACTCGCCTAGCTTGTTCTATTCTTACTGAATAGACATTCGTTTAACATTTCGCGGGATGGCTCTACACCTTCCACAAGGAATTAATGTATCTCCAAAAGGCTGTGCCGGAGTTTGAAATTTAAGTGGACGTTTGTCCTTTTCTTCCATAGACTCAAATGCACAACGTGGACTCTCGGGGTCGAAGGAACGACGGTAGACCGCATGGAGAAGCATTGGCGCAAAGATTGTTGAAGATATGGAAGTTCCAATTGAATATCGAGAAGAATTGAACTCATCTATTAGTGCGCAGTAGGCTCGTGACACAGATTGCAAAGATATGCGGCGAGCACTTTGCCGTAGGCAATTCGGGCTGTGGGAAGGCGAGGAATTACTTTTGTTGGAAATTTAGCCGAAAGCTGTTAAGCTGGACACTTGTGCTGTTAACAGTCAGGATAAAACTCATATAGCACTATGTATACCTAATACAATATATTCTAGAGTATTCTACTCATATGTCTCCACATACACCTACCCTACCCAGGTTCCAACGCTTTCGAATAGCCGATGCCTGCAATCCCACCCTTTGCGCCCAATATTTCGGGCAGGAATAGATCCTTGGAGGCGGCGCGTAGCGTACGCCGTTGGTCCTCGTCGAAAGGGCACTCGCAGAGCACATGCTCGCGCGATTGAAATGCCTCTTTACCCACAGGATAAACGTTGGATCAACCTTCTCCTATAGGCTCTGGAGATCGCACTGTGTTTCCAGTATTTCGAACGTCCGTCTCGCCCTCTTGTTCCGAGATTTGGGGTCGGGGTCCTGATTTGCGTCGACACGAGCCCCGTATCTTTATAGCCCCACTCGCAGCCCCAATCATCACGACATACGTTTCATTAATGGTTTCTCGGCTCTTCGCCTCTACACCATCACTAGGTAAGACATGGCACAATGTCGCGCCTCCTCACGCGCTCACCAGTGGGGATTGATTTCATTGTACTGTCGGGGAGTTGAGGTGCCAATTTTTGGGGTCCAAACAATGTATTTACATCCCAAAGACTGTTTAGAAGTTACCTTGTGCTCTAGAAAGCCTTGTGGAAGGAAAGAGAGGCTATGCGGCACTTCTCCCCTCTACCGCGGCAAAAGCACAGCCACTGATGCCATCATGCAACTATTTTGGCGCGGTAAGTAGTGTGCGACCGCCACATTGTCCTATCAACTCTGTGGTATCATGTGAGATGGTGAGATTTCGGAAAACCTCTTCTTTCACTGCAACTCTGCCCACTTTTGAACTGATAAGTAGTGCGCGTAGAACATACTTATTTGACTCAGTTGAAGACGAACCAGTTGGAATTAGGTACCCGTGAATTGGTGCGCCGTGGGAGGTGGAAGTATAGTGCCCCTAAAGAATTATAAGAATCGGACGTGTTTGCGAAGGAAAGGCTGAATTATGGAGGAGGAAGCAAGGGAAGCGGCTGGAAAAGATACACAAGGCATTCAAACTCCGCTCCATCATGATCCGTGATTGTCCATGATGCGGCGCTTGACGACGGATGGCGTGATTTGTTATGATCAATTGGTTATGGTGCAGATCACCTAGTCACCGCATACTGATGTTTGAGATTTTGCGGCTTCAAATTTGATCCGATTTCCTATCCCTCTTACAAATGTGCTCCGTTTCAATGTCCAGGAAGATCTGTAAGACGGATTTTTATTTACTGCAAAACTGAGTGAGCAAAAAAAAAGTTGCCCGTCGATTTGGCCACATGCACGTATTATATTGAAAAAGCTCTGTCAGAGCCGTAAATAGGTGCAAAATGACGCTACAGATTTCTACTCGTCCCCCTGCCTCTCGGGGTGCGACATTGAGCCAAATATAAGTCCATAATACATTCAAAAGTAGGCCTAAAATCCCTCCAGAGTACACTTAATTCAAATTTTTTTTTCTCCGGCCGATTTGACCACTAAATTTTGGTAGCGGTGACTAGGTGACCTGCACCATAGCTCTGGTCGACTGTACGCCAAGGCAGCTGTGTCATGTGCCAACGGATTCTGGATTGCATCGGTAAATGTGTGTTTTGACTGGGTGGTGGACTGTACTACGTAGTGAAAGAAATGATACTGTCGGCTCATATTTTGGCGGAGGGAGGCGCAGTGTGAGGAGAGAAGATATTCCTTGGAACCTTTAGGTTACAGGTCTCCAAAGTCTTTTCGAAATCTTGTCCCCATATAGAAGTGTGAAATTTACTTATATGTAGCTTTCCCGTATACACTTCACCCCATATATCATTATCTCGTGATGCATCATTTATTACCGCGTCGGGGGCGCCGCACACATCCGCTTCCAAAGTCAGTGCCCTAAACTCAAGAGCTCCTACTGGGATCCATGGTTCCAGGAATGCCCGGAGGGCGTTTTGAATAGTCAAAGGTCAGCGCGTGATGTGACTTCAAGCTGCCTTTTTTGGTTCGTCTTGGTTTCGCTGCCCAGATCGGGGGAGGTTTATAAAAATGGCCAAAAAAATCCAGCATGTCAGAAATCATTTTGATACTCTACTGACGCATTTGTTAGTATTGGCATGGCTGAGACCATGGAATTAATGCACTCTGCCGGTATAAAACAGCCACTCAGCTGTGTGGTCTTGATGTTCGGACTTTCCCGTATCAGTTGCGGCCTTTATTTCGGCGACAATTCCACGATATAGCAAAACTATACCGGCCTTCAGGTCAATGCTACTCGTTTACTAGCCATGCTTCTACTATTTTCTTACTAGCCTAGACCGGTGACCGTCTGTCTATAAAAGGCTATTAGATAAGCACACTTTGGCGGAAGCACGTTGATGCCAAACAGGGACAACAAACTGAAAAGTATTGCTGCATTCTCACAAATCAAGTAATCGGCGTCGTTTGAACTCAAAGTGTCCTATATGGCTCTAGTCTATCATTCTGTGCTCCGGTTTCACAAAATATGTACTACCATGGCTCGCAACACACTTGCTTATCTAATAGCCATTTATGGAAAGCCGCGCGTATCGGTAATTCAAACTCCGATCGACCAGCCTGTCTATTGACAGCTTGCTTCATAGACAGGCTGGTGTCGAGCCTATTACTAGCCATACACCTTCGGATGTCGAAATTAAATGAATGCTGAATCCAACCAAAGGTTCGGCACCTGCCGCTTGCGGCCTTACCCCCACTCATTATGTCCCGGTTCATGTTGTCAAGGAAGTCCAATTGTACCACTCTGCTCCATGGAGGGGACTACCATTTTGTACGCAAACATTAACTGCCTGGTCGACACACACTGACTGTTGTTGTGCCCACGTAGGTCCTGTTCTCCAGCATCCTGCGGGGGCAGGGTCAGAATGAGATGTTAACGAATGTTGCAATGTCTCTATGAGATTGAATGTTGTGTCTTGGGAATGTTTCTTTTTCGTCCATTGCACTACCTATTCCGACCACCACGGCACCATCAGAGAACTGCAGCAACTCCGGGGGCAGCCGCGGCCAGAGTCGCATTTTTCTTCTGACCAGCCTCAAATACAGTCTTAAATTGAGCAGCATCTTGCACCACAACGTCAGTTATCAATCGTACGCTGGTGAACCACCCACTGTGAGAGTTGGCAAAGCAGATGGCCAGAGTTTCTGGGGTCGGGGTACTCTCAGAGTAGTCTGCGAGGACTATCCAGGCCCAAGAGCGATCGGATCCGATGATGGGTCGGAGCCGCATGTATGAAGAGACTAAGAGAGCGGTCAGAGCAAAATATGGCCCTTTCCAGAGGAATGGCTACTCACTGACATGATTGGCGCAGACTTTGAGAGTCTTATCACGTCTCATGACCAATCTGACTTTAAGGGTCTCCTTGTGAGCAAGTAAACGGACGTCGCCCGTGCCACGCTCCTTCCACTCGGCAGTATCACCGTCGAATCGGAACAATTTAGCGTGCCTAGAGATGACCGTGAGCGTATCCGGAGGCGATGTGTGGAATCGCATTGCAGTATGCATACGCACATCTTGAAGACGACTCTCTCGTCCTCCTCATGAGTTTTCATCTCAATTTGCTCGGTGGGTTTGATGACTTCCTTTTCCTGCGAAAAAACGAAAATGAAACAGATCGGGCTCTGGCAAGGCAAGAAGGATACTTTGGCAAACTCGGCCATGAAGGGTGGTGGGCTGCCACGGTGCCACGTACTTATCGTGACACTGCCACACCATCACACGTGATCGGAGTCGGCAGCCGGCGCTGATCCCCAGTGAGAAACTCAGCTAAGAAAATCGAGCTAAAACGAGCTAGATCGAGGAATTTGATGGGTCCTCGATTTCGCTCGATAATCTGGACTGGGCTCGATGTACCTCGATGAAAATCGAGCAATATCGACGTAAATCGAGCGCGAACGAGCTTATATCTGCAGTATCGAGGTGCATCGAGCTTTCCATTACTTTGGTAGGCACATATTGAAATATACAAAATATTCAATTATTGCTCCTACAGTACATGCGCTGCCTACTGCACTATCCTACAGGCCATCGCCCTCCTTCCCTATCTACCCGACCCCCGACCCGACAGACCACACAATTCAGGCCCTGTGTAATGGAGGATGCAGCGGCGAGTGAGTGGAATAAGAAAGACATGGCACTGGACAAGTTGTGAGCAGATACTTGATACAATGAATGAAAGACATACGAAGCGGCGAACGAAATGAAAAGACGCGACTCTATAAGCACGGGTAAGTGGAAGGATCGGAAGCTGTCCAAGGCACTCACCGCACCACAATGGCCTCCCTGTCATCTCCTTGACCGGAATCCTGGGCAATGGACATTCTATCAGTGTAAGAATCAGCAAAGAGGCCACAGGACGTTGGGTAGCGCACGCACCTGCGATGTGACAGATGGGAGAACATAGACATGGCATGGAGATTATCTGCGGAAGCTGGCAAGGTCATTAAGACACGGCGCAATGATACGAGGCGGGGAAAAACGCGCACTGTGGTACAAAGAGCGCGCCAGAGCGCGGGCGGGAAGTGGGAGGGGGTGGAAGGAAAGAAAGAAGCATTTCAAAGTCCGAAATCGTACGACTTGTATTTATTGAGAGCAACGACGCGCCTATGACGCAATCGCACGGCGACGTCGAGCAGCGTCGAGCACTTGTAAGAAATTGCAAAAAGACTGTCGAGGCCCGTCGAGGTGCGTCATTCTGTGATGGATGTGTGCCTGTTGGCGGGCTGTTTGACTGAAATTGTCAGATCAGACAGCAGGCACACCTCGATATTCCTCGATATTCCTCGATTCCTTGATATAGCTCGTTCTAGCTCGATTTTCTTAGCTGGGTTTCTCACTGGGAGCACTGATCACTGAAGCGGACTGATTCCCGATGCTTGTAGCTGTGTTTGGCTGCGGTCTTGGACAAACACGCGCCCAGACCTTGCCCCGCACCCAGACCTTGCCCCGCACCATCGCCTCAACATCCCTGATGCGTGCTGCGCAGTTTACTGTAGGGAGGCGACGGTCAGTGGGTCACGGTCACGGTGGGGTCTGTCATGTCTGGGCGGGTCACGGTCACAGTGAGCGTCGTCGGGAATAAAATGATCCCAACAAGGTCCCAAATCAAATAAAACCATGAGAAATTACCAAAAAATGGAAGTTTTGTTGCTCAAAATTGTGTTGGTCACGGCCAAAATTCGCGCGGTTGCGTCGCCCCCGTCGATTAATCATTACGGCATGTCACGGTCGGTGGGCGGTTGCTTCCCTACAAGTCCGTACGGTACTTACATATGGTCTCGGACCAGACATTCACGACATGGGAACCCCAAGGGGGCACCGGCGTTCAAAAAAAAGATATAGGTATGAAGGCCGCCATCGGACAAAAATACAACGATTTTGCTTTCATCAGTTGTCACAACCGGTCATGACCCATCCTTGTCAATCATCACAAATCATTGCCGGTCCTAAGCAATCCTAGCCTATCCCAATGATTTGCAGTGGCGATGTAATGACAGGTCCTAATGACTCCAGGATAGTTTGCAAAACAATGAAATATTATGACCGTGCATTCACTGTCAGTCATTCGCGGTCATTGATGGTCATTACTACCTGTCAATACCGTGCCGACGGATCAACGCGAAAGCGGCCTTGGGGTGATCTTTGCGCAAGCCAATGCGCAACCTTCAAGTACGGCGACCTCTGGCGGTGAGTCTCGTTCTTCGTAATTCCCTCTATGCGCGGCGATTTCCAGCTTGGGCCTCGTGGGGCATGCGCCCTCCCGGATTGTTCTCAGGCTTGTGTTGGCTTCGTCTCCGAAAACTCTGACGGATCCCCTCAATATTCGGTGAGCAACCTTGAACTTATTTTTGAAGTTATTGAAGGTCGCTGAAATCATCACATTCAGAACTTTGAAAGGGCTGACTTGGTCTGCTTTATATGTGATCATCCTTGGACGGCCCATACCCAAGAGCCCGACGGTGTCTCTGCCCAAAATAGAAGGTTTGCCCGCGGCAGAACGGCTGATGGCCGTTGCGCGGCCTTTTTCTCGGTGAGCAGACTTTGTTTCGTGAACCCAGTCCACTTTTATTCTTACTTCCAGGTGGAGCCCGTCTGGAACATGCGCATGACCTGTGTGGTCTTGCCTGGTCCGCACATGGTGTTATTAGGTCAATGCCGCCATCCTGCCTTGAATTGAACTCTCATGTTTGCCCAGCCCAGAAATATTGATACCTGCGGCCTCTAATCCCAACACTGCTGCCTCCTCGCCCTTGGCTTCTGCTGTCCTCGTTCCACACCGGCCAGTTGTTGCATTTGCTAATATTTCCCGTTCCGCCTCTACCTGGGTTCAGAATCAACGCCAGTCTACCACCAGCTCTGTTGCCGCTACTGTCCAGGAGCAGCGCTGGGCTTCTATCCAACGCTCCCATCGCCCGACCCCATCCAGCAATTCAACCAGCTCTTCGGCAACGGCTACTAGTCCGAAGAAACGCAAGTCCGGCAACCCCCGCTCGTTCTCTACTCCGGCCGCGCAATTGCCTTCCTTCGCGGATTTGAATCCAGTCCCTGTGCCATCCTCCGTCAAACTGATGGTTGGGATATTACCGAAAGTGGTGCGTCTCCATGTCAATACTCTATTGTCCTGTTCTTGAACCAGACATTGGCTAAGCTGGCCACGTCCGCTCACAACGACACCCTCGATCCTTCCCCGCAATACTTCTGGAAGACCAACGGTGACGTTGAGCACGTTCAGAATGCCTTCCAACGCGCTAACCTTGTGTTCGCTGTGGACGTCGATGTCACTGGTCCGATTTTCGATGAAGTCGAGTGACTTTTTTTTGTTTTTTTTGGCGCTGATGAAAAGGTACATCTGATCAGCCGGCGTCAATCTGAGACGAAAAGGAAACAAGCGGTCCGACCCGGATTATCATGATCTTGGTTCAAGGAATCCATTCTCGATATTATTTGAGTATGTATCCGGGTCCCCCTTCAGTGCGATAACCCGACATTGACAATGACCATCGTCCACCCCGTCCAACTGCATGGGGATCGCTCCAATATTTAGGAATGAATTATCACGCGAGAGACAATGGCGGATCGACTCCTGATGCTTTGAATCAGCACACTACAATATCTCAGTGTGGTTCGCCGCACCTTCCATGTGTCATCATGCGGGTTGTTGCACCACCCAAACCTGGCACGAAATTCTGCATAAATTTCACTGAGTGAAAGCGACTCCAGGACGCTCGCGTATATCACGAGTTTGAGGAGCAGCGGAAACGGCGCCGGTCGCTTCCCGCCGGATTCAATGGCCCTGGGAACAGAAATACGTCGACAAATTTATTAAATAAAATATGTTCCCCACCAGAGTCCGAGGCTGGCACTCGCCAAAAGCTTTACATGTTTCCGGAGTTCTTTTCCAAGCCTGCTTCAAAGAGAGACCTCGCGCTCGCCGCTAATTGACCATAATCACGTCGGGTGCAACACAAGTGCTAGTCACTGACTGAGATGCCCAAGATGGTTGTAGCCGGGACTCGCCCAAATTTCGCGACGTAGAAAATCCTCATGCTTCAATGCTAACGTGGGCGGTGACTCGTATTCTTGGGACCCCCAATCATGGATCGCGTATTGAGCTGTGCCTGGAGGCTGGTGTCGGTCTGCGGCATATTTTCATGTGGGCAGGCGCTCACCGAGGGGAAGAAGTTCGGGGGGATCAGGGGGATCGAGCATGAGAGGTGGAGTGGAAGCTTGGTGGATCCCTCCTTTATCTGGAAGATTTGTGGGTCCTCAAATTAAGGCGTCGCCTTCCAACTAACCATATGAATTGAGAGTGATCCGCGGCGCTGTCGATTAGCGAAGCTGAATTGCACCCGAAGAAGGACCCCTGATTATCGATTATCCCTCGGAGGCTAGGTCAAAAAAAGTGCGGATTGGCCAGTTTTTGTCCGCGGACGTTTTGAAGGGATTCCGCGCCGGACCTAGCCGATGGTAATGGGATCACCCAAAAGGGTTATTTTTGGCTTCCACGACCCGTAAAATCGCGATTTTCCTCCGCTCACCTATTTCCGATGTTTTTCGCCAGACCCGGGACGCTGGAGCAGATTTGGTCCAATTTCTCCCCGAAAAAGGTTTTCCAAACGGATTTCCGCCACGCAAAGTCGACCGAATTTGGCATTTTTTTCCGCGCCTGACCTAGGATGTTTGGTCCCAGGACCCAATTTTTGTCCGCATTGGACCTAGGTTTGGGACCCCCAAACCTCAAATTTTTGTCCGCGCCCTGACCTGGCCTTCAAGGGTATATAATCAGGGGTCCTCCCGAGGGCCGAATGTTCGGTAAAATGCAAGCACCAATAGAAATACGGTTGATCGGACCGATCTCCGGCGGAGAGCGGGAAAATGGGCCCGAGATTCCCACTAACTTTAGTTAGTGGCCCAAGGGCGCCCGACCCACACCACGTGTTTCTACCAAGACTGCACGAAGAGATTCAGGTGCTACGGCGGATGGCCAACATGCTCGAACGGGCTTTTTACCCCGACAACCTCTCTCACGACACTTAGTTTTTAGGGTCATTGCATACGCATGGCAAAACCGAGTCTGTTCGGATTTACTCTATCCACCTGCAAATCTGGCTCTGCACCCCATAACCTCAAAGAGGCCGGCCTGCGCTTAGTAAGACGAGGTAACCGTACAGCCACATCAAGAGGTGGGCGGGCCGAAGATCGGTGATATCAGCCTCCGAAGTCTGGAAGGTGGCTGTACCCCCCCCACTCCCTCCGTCGTGACCGGTTGATCGGACCGACCGGCTGCGGACCGATATCCGTGCCTTATATGAGTTATATCCAAAGCCTTTTGCTGTGTATACGTCGTTCCCGTTCGTTCTTGGCCCTAAATCGTGGAGAGTTGTTCAATTGGGTATTAAAACTCATGCAAGAAAAAAAAAACCGCCCCAGAAATCAGCAAAGAAGGTTGCTTTGTGGCCAGAATAAGGAAATCCGGGATGGTATGGGCGAAAGAAATACCGCAATTCATTCGGTATTAAAGTGATTTGCATGAATTCTAACATTTAAAATAACTGAAAGGTTGATTTCCAGCAAATGTATGAACATTTGCGCTCGAGCTTGGGTCCGACGTTGGAACCCTATACCGTCACTCACACGTACAATTTCAATAAACTGAGGACACAGATCAATTCGGAGCATATGAAAATGAGGGCCCACCGTGCACACCTGATGGCGCTCGTCCGCGTCCACGTAGCGTAACTCAGCTCCACGGTCATGAGCGGGAGTCTCGCCGGGGCCGCCGGAGTATCGGCGCGCTCCCATCGCCTCGTATCGATGTCCGAGCGAGCGAGAAGTTTCAATTCCGCGTCCACGTGCAATCCCGATTAGGGAATTTTTGTGGAGGCAGTGTCGGGCCTGCCGAACCTGCAGATACTGCCAAAAGGCAATCGCCCAGTCCTTCGCAAATTTGTGTTTCATCCTCAGTGCAGTATTTTGAGGGAAACATATATATATTGAAATTACGTCCTAGCTCCTTCAGGTGCGCGAAGAGGACCGACCAGTCTCGTTCGCGCGTTCCCTCCCGCAGCCACTTTAATCTATCCCTAACTACTAACCGGTGGTTAAGGCGCGCTGCGCTTGCCCTAAGTCCCTCGAGAGCGGGGCATAGGCGTCCCTGACGGCGGGTCGATTCTCTGGTGTGATGATGAGCAGCCTAGGGATGGATAGCAAGGCAGCGAGCCAGCGTTGATGACGGGAGGAAGAGAACAGCAATGTGGCTGACCATGCCTTGTTTGGCGTGTGTCGGAGCTTTAATGCGCCGAAAGCTGCCGCCATCAAACTTCCCAATTGGGGATTGCACGTGGAGGCGGAAATGCAAAAGCGGAGCGAGCCTCACAAGGAAAAACGAAAGATAGGGGTCTCTGAATTGTATCATTTGATCAAAGTTCATCAAATTTAGCCATCAGTCTCGGGAGTTGCCGCAGTTTGGTCGCATTTTATGAACCATCCAGATGTTTACACCCTCTCTATTGGTTGAAGTCAACTTTGGTACTATATAATTTGGCCACTTGAATGTGTTGGCTGAATTTGTGCACCGCGAACGTCCATACCAAATGATTCGTTTGAATTTCGCATTCAGAGCGCAAGAAAAACAGTGCATTGAAACCCACTCGGCCAGATTGTAGTCAGTGCAATTCTGAGAGTTTCTGTCTCTTTAGAATTCCGTTCCGGGCGGCCACACCCTCTCCAGGTGATTCATTTAAATTTTGCATTTATTCCGGACAGCCACAACCTCTCCATATCAAATCATTATAGTCAGTGCAATTCTATGAGTTTCTGTCTCTTCAGAATTCCGTTCCAGGCAGCCACCCCCTCTCCATAGTAGCTACGAAGGGTTACCATAAGGGGGACTAGGCTAAGTACGGGGTTACCTTGGGTACTGACGCTACCAGACACGACGTATGTAGTCTTGACTTTTTTTCATGATGTGCGTCCTATTGGTACAGGATGATTTCCCCCCGATCTGGGCTTCCGTTGTAGTAGCCCGGGTGGGCTGCTCAGGTCGTACGGGGTCGCAGGCGTACGGATAGCGGTGGCTGAGGACAAGCCGTGATGCTGCACCTGATGTAGCTACTGCCAAAGAGGACCACATGAAAAGTGCAGAACAAATGGGAACAATATTCGCGCAAAATGGTTCCAAAGCAACTCCTCAGCCCCAGTGAAAAGTCCGTATGCCCGGGTATGCCCAAATATGCTCAAATGTGCCGGGATCAACTCATTTGTGCTCGGATGTGCTGCAAGTTGTCGTCTCAAATATAAATAGATATGACGTCAGATCGGCGCGATTAATCCTCCCCAGTGAAAACCCCGCCGACGTTCACAAATCTTTTTCAAAATCCACCTTTCGACAACTTGAGCTCCCCAAACTAGTTTCAAACTCTAAATTAAGAGCAAACTTCTACCAAGTCAAACTCGTTTGAGGGTCCGTGCGCACCAGATATACCAGTGGTCAAAATCATCGGAGTTTAAAATGCCCCTTCCTCCCCGACCACCACCATCTCGCTTCCCGGCGCCTTAACCAGGCTCCCTCTTCCCTTCCGTCCTCTACCGTTGCCTCCTCCGCTCTCGCTCGCACAGACCCCGTACGCCACGACCTACCTTTATAGCCGCTTCAAGCACAAGAATGGACGACATGAGGCCCAGACCGCGTTTTCGACGCGTCTGAAGTGTAAGTATTCCCCTAGGACGCGTTTTCTATGTCATACCTTGATTCTTCATCGTCAGCAGCGGCGTTGGCAGTGACGGCAGGTGGTTGGACGCGGGATAGCGCGGGACATGGTGAACAATTGTCCGCCTCTCGCATAGATGCGGAGACTGATTCCTTCGTAGCACCGTGTCTGGGAACCGCGAATATGACGGCTTTGGTGAGCACCCATTCGATACCTTCCGTGTTTCTAAGCATTCGTAGCAGAGTTTCACGGCAGATCCAGCCTGGATCGGGTTGCTGCTACCAATGTTGTTCAATCGCGCGGGATTCTTAACCCTTCGAATTCGGCACACAGGCTACAATCGGTGAGTTCCCTACTGGCCACGTCCCCTCGGTACTGATTTATGTCCATCCAGGGATACTCCGTGTCGACCTTTTACGGTACGTTTTCTTCATAATGATTCAATCCGACTTCGAAATTCACGTACTCTCTTGCCCCAGATCTTTCTTTCAATGCCTTATCTTCAGCTTTCTCATTACGCTTATACCTCGCAGTCATCCCGTGTCGCGCATTCTGAATTCTCACCAAGTCGTACCATCGGACATGGATAGATACCCTCTGGCCCGAGTGAGCGTCGTACTCGTCTTTCGCGGCTTTCATCCTGTTACCTTCCGATGCAGATCGCTTCCTATTCTCGACATAAATCATTTGCGCCGCGCCACTGCCAACAGGTAAGAATCCGTCTTTATTTTCCAAGCGCACGTACTAACAACTTTCAGCGCGAGGTCTTGTCCGTCTTCTCGTGTCACAGGCTGAAAGTTCCTGGCTGGCATAGTACGTTGATATTTTCTAAGTAGCGCTAACACTCACAATCTTTCGAATAGGTGCCCAGACCTTCGGAAGAGCTGCAGTCAGATGGGCAGACTGCGTGGGTCTGTCGGCGGGAACGGGGATGGGAGGAACTCCGGTGCGGGTGTGGACTTCGGCGCGGACTGGGACTTCGCAGGATGCATTGGTACAGTGCGGCCGCACTTAGGTACAGCGCGTTCATGTATTTTAGCAGAATAATATGAATTATGATTTATTGAATAGCAATAGCGAGAAGTAGTGAGGACACATGTGAACAGACTGCAGCAGGCCTGAGCATAAAGTGAGCAGAAATGCGCAGATACGAGCACATTGCACATGTGCCCTAGGCTCATTTCGCTGCTCAGATGTGCTCAGATGTGCCCAACTTTGAGTGGGCACATTTCAGCATATTTGGGCATACCCGGGCATACGGACTTTTCACTGGGCCTCAGCCCCGACCTCAACTTCATCCTCATCCTCATTTTCATCTTCGTCTTCGTCCTCTGTCATCTGGAGGTTTTACACAAATGGATTTCTCACACCTCTCCCACTCCCCTCCACTCGCTCGGAGTTGACGATTAGCCAATTTCGGCAGCTTTCGCAGCCGATTTCCTGTCCTTCGGCAGAATATCTTGGAGGACTGTCTGCAAAGACAGTCACAAAGACCATGAGCTCCTTTTTTGCCCATGGGAACTCCATAGCTTGAACCAATGAATTGACTGCGTGATCGATCGATCATCAGTAGCAACATTTATTAATGTGTCACATACACTTGCTCGCTTTCCGCCGCTGATGTGACATCCAAATCGAGTAATTGATGGTCGGCAAGAAGCGCCAAACCAGTGAGCATCGTATCGCAAGTCAAGTCGCCAGACGATGATGGTAAGGAATCAAGATGAGCTCGGTGCAAATGAAGCATTAAAGTACAGTTTTTCACCAGTCAATGAGACAAACCTGTCAATGATACAAACGGCTCGGATCGTATGAGCTGAAGTCACAAGGCTTAGATATTTTACTCAGGGGTTCCATTCATATCTATTCATGTCGGATGAGTTTTCTGGGTCAATTGGATCCCAGTTGTGTTCTCCAGACATTCATCTTTAACCGACAAGCGCAAACACCAATTTTGAAGGGGCCACAACATTCTTCAATGTGGTATAAAAATTCTGGTTTCTTTCAGGAACACTCCGATATCTTCAAATAAATTCATTGTCTCAACTCTTTCACCCTCTCTACACCCATGGTTGGTGCCAAATGCAAGATGAGGCATGTCCAGGTGGGCCACGCGTCTCCGCTACTGGGTCTGATGACGTGGCACGTGACGTTGTATCGTTGATACGGGAATGCAACTTTTCAAGTAGTTTGGCCTACAGCTTCCTCATCCCGTGGTGTAAAAATCTACAATTTTGCTACGTGAATGCACCCCCCAACGCGCACACAGAGATTTTAACCCCTGATGAACCACGTTGCGGAATAGACTCGTAACCGTTGTGGTTTGGTTGGCAGCGCGTAGTATAGTTTGGTTGTATTGGTCTCGGAGAGCTGTCATCGGCAATCACATTAATATTGGGTTTTCTCCGCTTCCACCCTCCCGCTGCGAGCTCCACTGGCTCTTCTTCCCTGAGGTCTTACACCCTCTCCACTGTTCTGCCTACGAGGAGCAAAAAAACGAAGGCTGACATGACTGATTTTTCGGAACTTGACTCTCCTTTACTAATTATCAACTGGGTTTGGGCCATTGCTGCGCATGCTCTAGTATTTACAATAGGCTCTTTTGGCCGAGCAGTTCCCACATACGGCGATGAAGCCCTTGACTTGTATAAAAGCTGTAGGATTGAACAAGAGATTTGATACAGACTAGCAGCTACCCGTGCTTCGCTCCGGATGTAAAAGAAAACGAACTCTGAATAGATCGCCTCTGCTGATGGCTGTCCGAGAGAGCCGCAGCTGAAGCGAGGCACATATGTGCACAATTTTTATTGATGGCTGTCCGGGACGGCCGCAGCGAAGGCGAGGCACATCTGATTCAGATAGATATTTCATTCGCTATTAGCCTACGCAACTTTTATAATCCACGGAATTCTTTCGGTCTTGACTGTTTGCTCAGCTAAGTTGACTTCGTTTAATAAGTCCGTGACCGCGATGGTAGTGCCTAGAGCTGCCGCGAAATCGAATCAACCCCAGGCGAGCTGGAGCTCGCCTCAGGCCATTACCATATTGGGCAGCTCGAGCTGATGCCAACTCGCCTCGCCTCGAGCCACCTCGAGCTCCATCAATCCTCACTTCTTTTATGGTATGTGCCGGCAGTGCAAACATAACCAATTGGACGCCCACAAACCACCGTCCATTATCATACCACAGCCATCAATAAAAATTGTGCACATTGTGCCTCGCTTTAGCTGCGGCCGTGCCAGATAGCCATCAGCAGAGGCGATAAAATTATGCAGATATGTGCCTCGCTTTAACTGCGGCTGTCCCGGACAGCCATCAGCAGAGGCGATAAAAATTGTGCACATATGTGCCTCGCCTTAGCTCCGCCCGTCCCGGACAGCCATCAATAAAAATTATGCACATATGTGCCTCGCTTCAGCTGCGGCTCTCTCGGACAGCCATCAGCAGAGGCGATAAAATTATGCACATGTGACGTGCTTTAACTGCGGCTGTCCCGGACAGCCATCAGCAGAGGCGATAAAAATTGTGCACATACATCAAATTTTGAATCGCAATTCTGTGTCACATGCTTCACAATTGAAGAGCCCATCCCATGCTTCAAAATGTATTTCTGCCGGGTTTAGCTGGGATAAGGAGGCAGTTGACATATTTAAGCTTTCCCCTGCCATACTGCATTTGGCTCGAAATTGTCAGACTTCCTGGTTTCGTCCTATACCCCATCGTTGACTGCCTTGATCCAAGGGTTTCGCCCACAATCTGAATCCCAGGAAAACCTTCGACTCCTTGCTGTCACTCAACCATCAGCCAAGGGACAGTCCTACATCCCAGGAACTCAGAAAGAGATCAGATGTCTCGAGCAGCATGCCAAGGCAAAAGTTCCTGTTCTGCACTTAGACAAAGATATGGCCACAATAGAAAATATTTAGAAAATGTTTAGAAGGGCATGAGGGAGTCCAGATGGGTCCATTTCGCCTGCAGAGCACCTCTCCAACTGAAAGTGCCCTCCTCCTTGCCGGAAGTTCACAGTTGACACTCTCAAACATTATCGAGCTCTCTCTCCCTAATGCTGACCTGGCATTCCTCTCTGCATGTCAAACCGCCACTGGTTCCAAAGAGCTTCAAGACGAATCGGTCCATCGCTGCTGGCATGTTATTAGCGGGATACCGAGGCGTCATTGGGACGATGTGGTCTATCATGGACAATGATGCCCCGCAAGTTGCTGGTGATGTTTATGACCATCTGTTGGAGGCATCACCTCCGGATCCGACGAGGGCAGCTGCAGCGCTACATCTCGACGTTCGGAAGCTTCAAGAGCAGCTTGGAGCGAAGAAATCATTTTTACGCTGGGTGCCCTTCATACATTTTGGGGTTTGATTTTGGGGATGTAACAACTGTGTAGGATATGTGTAAGTGTAGTACTTACAGTGTTGATTTTATTCAACGGAGTGTTAGAGGTTACAAGTTACAACCTTCATGAGACTCTCAACAAGCCTTATGTATATCTCCTCCGACTCGACGTTTGTGTATCGCATCCAACCTGAACAGCTTGGTGACTGGAAGAACAAAATGTCAGAGACACGAACTCCATGCCCGAGAGCACAAGTAAGACTTGTAATACAAAAGATTGAACTAGACTTGTCCCCTCACTCACCAGAAACCAAGCCAGTCCAGCACTCAATACTCATGCTACCGATTCCCAACCAAGCTGAGCAACACTCTGTGTAAATTAACACCAAAACAAGGTAAAAAATTCGACTCAAGATGTCCAGTAGATAGACACATAAGAACGCCAACTTTTCCCAACTGTAAATCTAATACTCCCTGATTGGTACACAGCACAGCGTGGTTTCTCCTGAACAAATAGACTAACAACTCAGGTGCAGTGTCTTTCTGCTTTTTATATTCACGCCCAAACTCAACGTTGAGGGTTAATATTCCGGCTGAAACACCCAACGGTGACATTTCAGAGACTCAAGCTGAAGTTTGATAATTCATAATTGATGTTCCAGGTTGAAGGTGCAAGTAATTCAGCGCTTGAATAGCCGTTCTTCAAAAGAGTGCAAATACTTACTGGTGATTCAACATCGGCGAAGTAAACAGTTGGCGTACTCGTTTGAAAAACACAATGCCAGATTGAACATTGCAGCTTGCTGCAAGTGCTCTACCAGAGCGGGAGGTGTCGCGGAGTTATCAGTGGCGTGCACGGGTTGTTTGGAGCTGTGTGCAAGACACGTAATTGCTGTCAATTTTGACCGTGACTGCGTACCAAGCCTCCCACCAGTGACCCCACCACAACGCACACCGGCATCCGCCACTGACACCCACGTCAATGCGCGTCCCCTGCGTCGCGCCTTCGATCGCAGGCATCGTACGTCCCCATTTCCTCCCATCGATCTATGCTGATTACCTTTCAGGTATGCATCCTGTCTTTGGGCGTCGTGCCACCGGAGTTTGAGGCAAAAACGCGCCGGCCAATATAGCGTGCATTGGACGAATATTGGCCAGATATTGTTCAAATAATACCCCTGCCAATATTCGGGCGAAACGGGCTGTATACACCAAATATTGGACACATATTGGACACATATTGTACCGAATATTGGCGACATATTGTCCGACGGTGTTTTTACTGCTCCTACACCACAATACGAAAATGGCTCCAATATTCAATGTATTTGCACAACTACCAAGTACAACAGGGCGTGGCATTGCCGCGTATCACCTAAATTAATGCTGCGCCAATGCGTATTGAAATTGCAGAGCCACATCGAACTCTGAAAAGCGTACCAGACAATATTGAGGAGCCAATATCCTGTAGACTTTGCAGGGTGGAATAAAAAAAAGCCAAGCCGATTTTTGCATCGCTAAGAAGGATGTTTACCACGTTCGAACATGTTCAAACGGGAAAGCAGACCTGAAGGAGGTTCAGGCTTAGGTTCAGGGTACAACAGTTGCCTCAATCAAACACGGACTTCAACTGCGGTATTCAGGGTGAAGGCCTTGAACGTAACCCAGACTGAAGCTTCCTAGCACCCGGCAAAACACATGGTTATAGTTGAAGTTGATACATTGTGACCACACTTGGCTAGGCACAATGTGTTTGGATTTCTTCCAGCCTAACTCATTTGTACAATGAGAAGTCTTGAAAGGAACACCATTCGATCAATAGTGTCAAATTTCGGATGGGAATAAGAGGATCTAGTCAAACATTGGGATAGATTTTCAGCCCTGGTATTGGCAAGTATTTCAAATCTTTTTGAGGTCAAAAAAATGTATTTGGATCAACATAACACTGTACAGCTCAAATTTTACTCCAGGAATGAGTGTGGAGAAAAATAAAGGCAGCGCGGCACTTCTCCCCTTTGTCGCGGCAGAAACACAGCCACTGATGCAACGATTTCGTGCGCCAGTGACTACTCAATGGTGTCCCATAAATCCAAGTCAAGGAGGCAAAATTTGCAGTCAAAAGGATTAATTGAAGCTGAAATATACTGTCAAGATTACGTCTGAGCTTAACAAAGACCGTATATGTATGATGCCGAGTATGTTCAGTTCAATCGTCAATTAAATTGCCGCAGGAACCTAAAACGTGCAGGTTTGTTCAAGGACTGGTTTATACTGACACGATGTAGCAGGGAGATGATATAGCATCGACATGCACTGCCGCGAATTGACGCGCCATTGACCCGCATTGACGCGGCACTGACGGGCACTGCCGTGCAAGTGACGCGGCATCGACGCGCATCTGCCGCGGAACTGGTACACACATCTGAAGTATCGGTAAGAGTAGAAGGCTGCTAATTCTACTTCTTCCAGCCTGTTTTACTCAAGTTTTCCTACCTTGACATGTTGGAGTTCCCGATGGCCAAAATTTGGAATGTTGAAGTCAATGATGCAAGGAATTTTGGCTCAAATAATATGGTTTATTGCTATATTGATTATATGGAAGGGCAGGACAGTTCCTATAAACATTCTGGGGGTCTACGGAAGGTCGTAGAGCACTCAAGAGGATCGAACTAGTATCCCATCATATGACTGACATGACTGACATATGATTGACATGCCTAGACACACGCCGCGTCAGTGCGCGGCAATGCCGCGGCAGGCGCGGCATTTTCTCCTGGCCCTGGTTGTGCTGGTCAGTTCTTTCGGGTAATTGATGCTGTCAACAGGGCATGATGTTCGGATTTGGGATCGGGGTCAACCTGAGTTCAGGTGCTCTCGTCGTTCAAATCACTAGTACATGGTCCAGATAACGGCCGCTATATTCCTCAGCTCTCCTCCCCCGTTTGGGTTCGGATTCTCGCAATTCGGCATCACCAGCGAAGGCGGTATGTATGAAACAAACCACGAAGGTGCGCAACCGAGGATTGATTGTTTATCGGAATTTTGTTTGAAGTGCCGTAGAGTCTTTTTGGGGAGTCAACTATCCTGCCTTGCTCGCTATCAAGAGAAAATAGTCAGTTATTTCCATCGTGCCTGGGTGATGGTATCCAACTGTGTTTCGTAGCGATCCGACTTCGCTGCTAGACTGCTGGCAATGTGTTGGGTGGAAGGGCGCGCAGAATACTCGTTACGACTGCTATCTCTGGAAGCGTTTCGAAGGTGCCTTCAGCCTGTAGTGCTCACACCTATCTGAGCATTTTATTTTCTGATCTTCTTCAGCTACTTACTTCCTCGATCGTGTGTGTGGTTGAGGGCGAAGGGGAGCCGCACATGCAATCTGGATCGAGTCCTCTCGAAATCTATTTAGCTCCCGAGAAAAATTTTACATAGGCTTCAAATAAGCTTCTTTGGTTCTTCATTTCTGAGACACCTGGTACTGGGCATTGTGGTTGACTGTGGGGAACGGCAAAGGCGGACTACGTCTCGCCTTTGGATTGTGGATGGTGGATGTCCAGTGGATGTAGCGGGAAGAAGCTGGTAAATAAGTGCATACATACATGCCGACGTGATGCCAATCGGGCTCATCTTAATCTTTTGCATGAAAAAATGAGGGTTAGGAGGGTGGGGGGAGCTGGTGTGTCCGGGGTGTGCAGGTGTGTGTAGGTCCGCGGGGGGCGATGCGGGGCCGGCGCCGGAGTCGCTAGCACACGGTGCAGCGCAGGCTGCGTCAAACGGGCGGGGCCGGTGCGTCAGATGCGTGAGGGCTTGCGCATTTGCGGCGTGTTGGGTTTGCGTTAATCGGGGTGCGCCAAATGCGGGGGCTAACGCGCCGGAAGTTGCCGTGCGGCGACAACTACTTGAGATGGGCGCGGTCAGGGCGCAGGGGTCCGTCTAATATTCTGGTCCAGCTGGGCTCAGTGTTTGGTAAATATAACGCCGGGGGTGACCGAAACTTCGGCAGGTTTCTTTTGGGACCTGGCGTCCTTGGTGAGGCTCATCCAAGAAACCGGGATCCTCAATAAAATCATCCGTCAGGTGGTGCCGTACATTATTGGAGCACACTATCAGGATTGCGAGTGGCTCTGTTCCCGTGAGTTGATGCTACATAGCTGGTGGCCTATCGCCGTTGTTCGGTAAATTTCAGTCAACTTCGATCATATTTATGATGGCATCAAAAAGTGAATCGGCAACTCGGTAATGTCATACTGAGTTCAAAAACCCCCAGAGGAATTCCAAACTCATGGTGCACCAAAGAGACCTGCCAATAAAGTGAAATCCTGACACCGATGCTAAACGATCCAGCGGGAGTCCATGTAAGTTGGGCTTCATTTCGACATGCCGAGCCAGAATCACACTTCTGCAACCGGGGACTATGTCGGACCAACATTTGTGCCGTCGGGGACGAAGTCGCCGACCCCGCGTTTCCCTCCCTTCCGCCCGCCGCCATGACACAGTGGCCGTTAAACTCTCGTGAGCTCCATTGTCTGTTTAAACAGCCAATTCTCAAACATAGGCAGAGGAGTCCATCGGAAATGTAAGGAAGGAGCGGAAATCCCCGGTGAACCCATCGTCGCCTCGGCACCCAACGTCTCAATGTATGACCCAGCCCGCAATGTGGACGCTGGTGCGTGATGTTCGCCAGATTGCATCTGCGGTTGATTCATTTCCTGAAGTCCGGTGTTTCCAGCTTCGATAGTTCCTTCCGGACTCCTGGCCCCATGTTCGACGGAGGGCGCAATGGTCCTCTCCCAGGTATGTAACCTGTCGACTTTTGGATCACGGCGCTGGACATTCGGGGGTATCGGAGATGTCAGTGGGGTGGTATAGCCTCGCTGGAGGTTGACGTGTTTTTCTTCACTCGTTTGACGCTCTATCGTGTACTGGGTTTGTACTAGACGACAAACAACATTCTTTTGGGTTCGGGGGATATGCACGGATCACGGCGCTGGACATTCGGGGGTATCGGAGATGTCAGTGGGGTGTAGTGTTGCCGCGGCTCGGCTACGGCTGGCTCGGCTCGGCTTACGACATGAGCCGTCGTTGGAAGAGGATCCATTCGACGGAGAGGACCCCGAGGGGGAGATGGGCGCTTGTTTCTGGGTGACAGGCCATTTATTCACCTCGTGTCGTGGTGCGTCACCTTCGTGCTCGAGGAGGCGAAGCTCCTGGGCAGCTAACAGCCCATGCCGGCGCGAGGCAGCATCGTAATCCTCCTCACCGGGAAAAGAATCAGGGGCCAAAAAGGGCCGAGGTCCCCGACGCTTTGGTAGAGGATCGTAATGGCATTTACTGCTGCTGGCGGCTATCCTGTAATACAAGCTCATACTAGTGCTAGAAGGTGAAATCAATAGTACTAGCTATACATATACGGTCCCAAATGTGCTTCGCAGACGGATCTCCGCCGACGTGAATTCTTAACGGAGGAGGAAGCCCGAGGAAGGCCCAGGGAAGGATCTGGCTATTGTGGTGGCGAAGTTGGTGCCGAAGCCGAGCTTGGCTGTGTTTGTCCGGCACCGCAATGTTGAGTGTATTTTGCCCCGTAATCAAGCCCGTAGCTTGCGTTAGTACATCATTCCTGTCTTCTGCCACGTCTATCGACATTCTTGCTTGCTTGCCTTGCCTGCCCTGCCACTCGGGTCATCTCCAACGCTACAAAAAATCTGAGCTGCAGGAAATTTTTGTAAGGACCAGGGCCATCGATCTGTGACCACCTCGGGTCGAACACTGCCTGCGTGCAAGTTCTGCATCTTGTTCTTTGAAATGCTTCACACGCGGCCGGTCAAAAGACCCTGGGAGATATGGTGTAGCGGTGGTAACTGCCTCGCCATGTGCCTTCCAAATATCGTCCTTCAAAACAGCCCAGGCCCAGGCGTCGTTCGAATCAGGCTTCTCGCACTGCAAGGTTCCTCGAAAAAGCGCAAGAACCAAGTCAGTCCAATTAAGACTTCCCCAGTGCATGATATCGCCCGGAAAGCATCCCGGCATCCCCAGCATGTGTTCTCGCAAAAGGCTGAAAAGACTCGGTTTGCAAATGCCAATAGCCTTGCGGCGCTCCTTGTAGTCGGTCTCGTTCCGCGAGCCGAGGAGAAACTGCGAATTTGATAGATATTCTGCTTCTGATGGCTGTTGAAGGCACTCGGGATCGACATCGGGGTGACTGCATCCAGACAGGGTGTAGTTGGAGGGGAGTTTCATGACGGGATAATAATGGGGTTTACCGTCCTTAGGGCGCCGGGCTTGGCAGACGCCACCGTCAAAATGTAGTATGGAGACTAAATTTTCTGCACCTGATTTCGGGGTTATTGTATAGCCAGCGTGATTCTGAGCAAAACTGTCTGTTCAGAGTTCCTGCAGCTGTCCTGCTTGCTAATCCCCAGGCTTAAAAGTTCTCCATACTCGAGGGAGGCGGTGCGGGGCTGCCGGCGCCGAATCAATAGCGGGCGCATTGATTGCCATTGTGCCGACCAAAGGTGACCCCGTATGGAGACTAATTTTGTTGTGCCTGATTCCGAGGTGATGGCCAGCACAAAAGGCTCGGAGTTCAGTTGGAAACAGTGTAAAACGCCTTTTTTTAGCGCGCTGCGTTCCGCTGATGCTTCAATTCATCCTCTAAAAGAACCCTATTTTGGGTCACCTCCAGCCAAATTTTCTACCAAACAACATCAAACACCTGTTCAGATTTCCCGGCTGCCCTGGTTGGTAAGCCACGGGCCCCAAAGCTCTGGGAGGCGTGGAAGGGGTGGGCGGCCGCCGAGTTCGCGACCAGAGGGGGACTCAGCGCAGGTAGTGAGCATTGGGTGTGTTGTGACTTGTTTGAGTTGAGTTGTGACCGTTGACAGGTCATTTGACTGCTGTGTCTCCTTCTCCATCGTCTCCTTCTTCTTCATCGTTTGAGACGTCCCTCGGTTTAGGAGCAGACCACCGCACACTACGGGACGCCTAGCTGCATAGAAACGTGGTGAATTCCGGGATTTTGGTGATGAGGAAGGCGGTGCTGGGATGCCGGTGGCAAGCAACCTGTTAAGGAATGCTCCCGGGCAAGGAGGAATTCAGGGGAAATTCAGGGGGTCACCCTTTGAGGCGCACTCCCACAGAAATGGATAGCCCTGCTCAATACGAAACTTCTGTGTTCTTCAAATTTCTGTAGCATGCTCATTGATGGCAGTGTGGCTGATGCGCTTTCGCGGGGAATCGTCCCCGTCACCGAACTCGCGTGTGCGTTTTTGGCCAAGCAGAAGGGATGGCGGTTTAAGCTGGGCCCTACAAAATCAGGGGGGGGGTAACCTAACCTAACCCTAGACTGCAGCTCAAACAGGTTTGAACTTCCCAATAGACAACCTCAAATTTGGGCTATTATCTGGAGCGCACCTCCCAGATGTCTTAATTGCAACGTTGATTTCCGAGGTGTCTAGTTTGATCTTGATTATACAGAAGGCGTACCGAATAATTGTCCTGATTCGAGGGGGTGGATCCGGCGCAATCTAGAACATTACGTGAGCCACTATGCAGCTAATATTCCGTCGTCAGAGTCAGAGGCTGTGTGCACACCACTGGCAGAGTGGTGGGGCGATTAGATGGATCTAGTTTATATTCGTGCAGAAGTCCGGCGACCATGCTCCGAATGTCATAGACTGCATACTCTTCCTCTAGTTTTCGATAGACCGTATCGATGCGCAGTCCCAAGTGTGGGGCCGAGTTCTCCATCACCACCGCGGCGATCACTGTGTGCGCCATAATCGCGATGCATTCAGAATCGCGGGTCATAAATGCCATGTCCCGGATACGACATTCATCAATTTATCCGTAATTTTGAACCGCAATGCGCCCTATGCAAAGACATCAACACCCTTTCTGGTATCGACCCGGCCCAGGCTCATTGTTAACAAGTATAAATAATACTCTATGAGTTTAGCGAACTGCGAGTGGGGAGGTGGCCATCCGGGCGGATGGTGTTGCAGCCTACTCCCCCCAAGATCACCTCCGCACTTCCCCCTTTATACTGCCGGGACAAAAGACACAACCTCTTTATACAGTAGTTCTAAAAAATCATCAGTCCGCTGAAATAAAGGTAGCTGCATCGTTTAATACCCTTCAAGTCTGCCTCTTCGTGAGTTGCTGGTATGGCGTTAGTACGTCAGATACATTTCGAGGAACATGGTTTTACCATCCAGATCAAACTCTAAATATGAGGCCTCAGGGGGAGGACAATCCGGCTCGTCGTCTGGGTCACGCTGAGGGATGTTATTTAGAGAGAACCAATTATGTGAAGGGGTCATTACATATACATCCAGATATCGGTGGGCTATAGCCTGGCTCGCACTGAGCCGTTTATTTGGTTCAAATGTCTAATTGCCCTCAGATTCTGGTGGAGGCAAGAGCTGAGAGTCGTACCAATAATTTTTCCAAAAGATCGATAGCGCAATCGTTTACAGCGAAGATTGATCGCAGTGGAATTGGCATCCAAAGAGGAAGTGCGCGAAGGAGTTTCCGGGAAGACTTCGAAGTTATGGAGGATAATTGTTCTTGGGAGGGAGTCCCTGTATCCTAATCCATCATTGGCTTCAATTTCTCGTGAAATTTAATTTGTCGCACCCAACACTGCCAGAATCATGTGCAGTTGTTCGGCGTAGTGTTTTCCGGGAAACAATGGCTGCCTAAGGAAAAGCTCGGCTAAGATACACCCCACAGACCAAAGATCGATAGCCTGTCAATATATCTAGAAATAAGTCCCAATTCATGTCGAATGTCAGCGAGTTGCTAACCGTGGTGTAGTTCCGGAAGGATAGCATAATCTCGGGTGCGCGATACCATCGAGTCGCCACATATTCCGTCATACAATCACCGTCCGGCGCTGCCACTATGTGAACACTCCGAGCCAGTCCGAAATCGCAGACCTTCAGGTCGCAGTTGGCATTTACCAGTAGATTGGATGGTTTCAAATCTCGGTGAACAATCCCTGCGCTGTGCATGAACTTCAGCGCTCGAATTGTTTGGTAGATAAAATACTAGCTCTGCCATGAGCCTCAAACACCGTAGGAATGAAGATTAGCTCATACTTGACAATGTTCATCTGTAAGGCTTTGTGTCCGAATTATATTATGCAAATCAATGGCCATCAATTCTTGAACCACTGCAATATAAAGCGGTCAGTCCCGTTTTACCAATGAAAGCATATTCCCACCATATAACTCTGTGAAAGAGTCAAAGGATGAAGGCTTCAGAACATCCAATATGGACACGATCTGGAACAGTCATTGGGTCCAAGTACACATGGATACAAGGTGTCCTTACATTTTCATGTGTGGAAGCAAAAAGCTTCAGGAGCTTCAGTTCTCGGAGAGCCCTCAAACACAGAAGAGGGTGGCCAAACGGAATCATCTTTTTGATGGCGACTGGCCGGCCAGTGGGTTTATGAACTGCAGTAAAAACTGTCCCATATGTGCCCTTGCCAATTGCCCCGCGGATATCATATGGACCCTCCGAATAGTGGTATGGTACGCCCAATAGGGATGCATCGACGGTAGCAGGCATTTAGACACTAGTTTTTACAGATAATGGGAGATTCGTATTGATATATAGTGCACCGGCCTATGAAGGAGACCGGTACGGCGGACCTTCGGCGTCTGTGAGATGATATATGCTGTACCATGAAAGGTTTTTCGTGCGTTACGCCTGTTTCAAGCCTTTTATGGTAATTAAATTGCCATAAAGAGCAAATTTGTAAGCGGAACAGGTCAACACCCGTACAAATTGAGTTTGGGAGAAAGGTCCAGCTCGACCAGTGCCACAATTAAGGGCCCGCGGTGCACGTCGTCCGAGGGAGAGTGAGGTGTGCCGCGCATTGAGGAGGGACTGCTGTGCCAGTGCCGCGCTGTTGACGTGCAAATTCACCAATAAAATCGGTATGAATTTGCGTCAGATACACCTTTACAATATCGCTTGACACCCCAGATGAATTCAGCCACTTGGAAACAAGATCTGACGCACTCACGATTGAATTGGACTTGGTAACTTGGTGAAACTCATGTTTGAGAGTGTTACTGTTGTCCATCGAAGCTTTTATATGCATACCAGACTCTTTATCCCCTCCAAACATGATGATTAGTCCTCAGTTAAACATAAGTAAGGAGTACAGCCACCGCCGCGGCAGTGCCGCGGCAACGCGCGGCATTTTCTCCTGGCCCCAGATATTCCACCTACCGTGCTTACTTCGAATTCAATGGTTGCCCTTCGCTTAACGCGCGTGTTGAATTTGTTTCGCGCGGTGTTCAACTTGAATTCTTTTTTGCGCACGACCTCAAGTTTTTTTTTGGCGGGGACCAACTTTCTGTTTTTAGCGCGGGGGCCTCAAATGCCGTGTTTTTGGGGTGGAGATCAGAAAGTTTATTGGGTGGAATAAAAGTGCATTTGGACAGCCATACTTGTGGCATTCTGAAATCTAACAGAAATTGTGGAATTTGTGTAGCGGCCAGAATCATATGCACGGAAAGCGACGGTTTTGTGTGGCAAAAAAGAAGACCTCAACGGACGGTTGTCCATCCGCCGTTCCAGTCCCCCGATCCCGAGAGAAAACCCTTCGACTACGACACAACTCTGCCGCCCTCCCTCTATAGCCATCGCCGCCAGTCGTCGTCATCTTCTCGGGGCGAGTCCGAATACGACATCCCCGCCGTCCCCAATGACTTTGCTAAACGCACAAAAAGGGATGGGAAGCCGCAAAGCGGCCGACCACCCCCTTGTACATCCTAAACTTACTTCATATTTGCTTGATGGCATTTAAATTTGGCAGAGAAAACTTCGGAAGTGCCGTGAAGTAACGGTTGCCGAATGGAGCCTAATGTCTCAGATGATTCTCTCAGTAGATGAATGAAAATTTTATATGCTGACAAGACGTGTAATTGACAGAAGATGCAAGTTTGATCCGTACTATTGGCACCATTTTACACCGGATTTCGTGAACCCTGATTAAACAGCTCTCTGTTCAAACCATCGCCCTGTTTGAACCGCGGTTTCAACGGCTCCTGATTAAACACCTGTCTGTAGGTCAAACGGCGCTGTGCGCGGTCTCCTGTAGCTCGGTTTAATCAGAACACGATTTGAGTCGTGATTTGCATTGAGACGCAGTTTGCTTGAGCAAACTTCATATAGATTTATACCAGTACTGCTGCTCCGGACACATTTTCGTGGTTGCAAGTTTTTCAAGGAAGTTGAGGACGTTGGGCTTACGGCGAATCAGGTGAGTCCATTTCATTTCAACCAATAATTAGCCCGAGGAGTTGATTCAGAGCTACAACTGGTAAGAAAGAGGTTCAACGACATCGACAAGCCAGCGATTGGATGAGAACACTGGGTTTGGTTCTGACACCGGAGTTCGAGGGGATAGGGTGCCGGGAAAAACGGAGAAGAACAGCCAGAAGTACCTGGCACACCATGGCGGCGGCTTCATTCGGGAACTGTAGCTTAACTCAAAATTAAAGTCGTGTAGCCTTGTATCAGCTCTTGAACGGCCATTTGTTAATAAGCGATTGAATGAGAACTTACAGTGTTGAAGGTGGGGCGGCTGTGTTCAGGGAATGTATAGTGTGGGTTAATAACATATCTTGACCCCTACGGCTTACTGAGGACCCCTAGGTCGATTGGCCGGCCTGGGCCTAATTCTCACAGTAAGGCAGATCCGAAGATGTAGCGGCACGCTGTAGTTTGGAGGATGGGGTGCGGTCCAAGACCGTGATAATATCCAGTGCCGCGAACTTCATGGCCTTGTGCGTAGGATGCTTTGGCATGGTGAGTTTGCGCTCGTAAATGATGCCGGGATGGAGGTTTTCGATAATTGGTGGGCTGGGAGAACCGGCGAGCTTCCAAATAATAAACTGATCGTGTCGAACAATCTTCTCCTTGGGTTCCAACCATAGGGTCATCTGCGAGAATTCGTCTTTGCGATTCGTTGAGCGGTGGCATCTTTGGCGAGATCAAAGTGCAGCCGTTGGGTGTACTCTGTATTATAATTGTCGGAGGTGCCGAACATCTTGATATTGGGAACATGGTGTTCCATTGAATGCAGTTTCGGAAGTTTGAACTCTTCACGAACGCCGAGATCAACGAAGATACTCTTGTTCTGATGGAAGCGTGTCCTGGCGTCCTCGAGACCATCCAGGGTTTCGGTCGTGTGCATAGGATATTGGGCGCGATATGTGTATGTGTCTTTCTAATGCGGTTCCGCGGTACTGATGTGTTATGTTTAGCTCTGCGCCGCGCTGCTTGCTTGGCAGACGGGGCATTATGTTCCAGCACCTGAATTTAACCAGGCTCGTCTCGAGGGGACATACAAGAGTCTCGTCGACATTATGGATTTGCAGCGCAGCGGACCATCTGCCAATTTTTTCAATACTGTACAATTTCATTCAATTCGGCGGTCACGCGTCACGCACCCCTGGTCTCGGTCACGGGTCACGGCGCCCACGGCGAGCTGGCCGTCCACGAATTGCTCAGTCGGGCCTGCGTCGTTGTTGTGGAAGTATATGGCGCCGTCGCCCCTTCCAACGGACTTTGTACACGTATGAATCCTCCATCTAATGATTCAGGACAAGAAAGCACCCCTAAAGCCTGTCAGGTCCCATTGAAAGGGCCAAAATCGGCCTCTACCACTTCCTTTCATCCCGACGCTTCTGCCTATAGAGTGGCAGGCGATTTTGTTCCTGATCTGCTTCCCTCTCAGCCCGTCACAGATTCATTCCCTCACACACAGCCGCGGTTACCAGAGCCCCGACAAATGCAGATGACAGAGCAGCCGCTGAAGCACAGAAAAAAATTTGCTGCCATGGATGAGCTCCTGAAGAATCTTGAACCCTTCGAGTCCCTCGGCGATTTTTTTGCGATTCTATTCCATAATCGAGTCCGTGGCGAGAGTGATCCGGTTTCTTCAGGGACACACGATTATCCGCATGTCCCACATCTTCCCGCTTATATACAAGCATAGAAATTCTTTCCCTTCCATAAACTCTTCCCACGTCCACGAGCAGGACACGATTTTCTCGACCGATGGTCCCCTTGCCGATATACATCATGCACGTCCTTTCTTATCGACTTGGGCCGCCAGAGTGACGGCGGTGGAAGCAAGGAAACAAGTTGGTAAAGGAACTCAAGATGATCCTGACGATCCTAAGGACCATGTCCAACTCCGAGCCAAAAGCAACGGGCGCGGAAATGGACATGTCATAACCCGGCATGAAATGGGCAATTTCAGCCTCCATCGCCTGGAGCGGAAATACCGCAAACGTCAGCCTCCTCTTACATTCCTTGCAGAGTATATGGCTGCTCCAGAGATAAAGAATGGAGTGTTAATTATCCGAGAACAGCGTCCACATCCCATGGTACGTGTGTGAACGAAATCTGTTACCACACTTTGTCTCCGAGCCCTTATTTCAATTTTTCGACCCGGTGTAGCAAATTTCTTCAGCGGGTTCCCCTTGCGTTTAGCCTTGATGAAATCGAGAGTGGTTTTCTCGAGCGGGGGATTTTCATATATGCGATTTATGACTGCATTGAGGCACCGCTTTTCCACTAGAACAAGTGCCTTCGAGTGCTCCATGGGCTTGGCCTACTTTTTTTCTGTGTCCCCTTGGCGGTCGCGGTGCGTGCATCTAGTGGTGGATCGGCAACGCCTGGGCCTGGGCACGTCAGTTAAATGGGTACGAGGATATGATGAAACGAACCCAAGCTATTTGTTTTTGCGCAGAAAGAACGGCGCTCGGCTGTACAAAAATAATTCCGCGCGCAGAGGTATCTGGATTCCTCGGATTAGCCCGAAAGACATCCGAAGCCGTAATTTCCCGCCAAAGCTTCTCCCGAAGGTGCTCTGGGTCGATACAGATGACGCTCCATGTTTTGCACTCTTTGATTTCGGCGACGAGATTGCGGCCAGTCTTGCGCGCTTCGGTGACGGTATCGTGGCAGTATGCGAACGCCGGAACACCCAGTTTCTTGAGCTCGAGGACCTAGAGGGCATTGGGATACGCATATTGGAAGATATTATTCCATACTATGTTCGCAGCAAGCCCTTTCGTAGGTGTGCTGACCATTCCCACCGGCAGCGCACGAACCGGAAGGTCTGGATATAAGTGTGGGTTGCGTACCATTTCTCCGAGGATGATAATCGGAACAGCAAAGATGGCCGAATTTCCAGAGCCGGTGGCCATACAACAGAAGATATCTTCGCCGTCCAGGATGCGTACAATGAGCTTATGCTGCGCCAGATGCAAGCAGTCTTTCCACTCTGGGATCTCCTTCTTCACGATTTTGGTGATGGTGCGCTGGCCTGGGAGATCCTGCCATCGATACTTGTGTGGCATCCAACGTTTGAGAGGTGAGCGGAGGCCGGTGGACGTTCAGGAAGCAGCAGAGCAATGGCGGTCAGTGCCAAAAGGCCGTGGGAACTAATTCAAACTCCGATGATTATATAATAAGGCTACCCTCCCTAGGAGCACTGTAGTCGCCACGCAATTCTGCTGTAACCACCCCCGCACCGTCCAATTCCACCCCACTACTTACCTCTCACGACTCACGGCCTCCGTCGTTTCAATTCCATACATACGAAATGGAGCCAGTGTTGAAGTCAATGACATCGTTGAGTGGAAACGCCGCAGCAAACCGAGGCAAGCAAAAATTGAGCATCAGCGTCCGTACAAACTTTTGAAAATGGCTGCGCTCCAAAAAAAAAGTGGGACAGGCACTGCGTTCAGTGGGTCCCTAAACCCCCCAAAATATAGAACCTGTGAGACGTGGTCTATTTGCGCTTATTTGCCTATCTTACCGGCAGCAATTGACAAAAGGGCATTCAGTCTGCACTTGATCATTTCAATGAGCTCGGGATGCTGAATTGGTGATTTGGACACTGCTGTGTCAATACAATTGCATTTGTTTATTTAAGCATGAAACCCTTCAGGCAAATTAACCCCCGCTGAAGCAAGTTGCACAATATTTTCTGTGTTTGGCCCTGCTTTCTCACAATTTCGCCTGTGCCAGCCGCAGGAGTGGAATGCCACCGATGTTTTAGCGGAATTGGCGGCATGAACGTTGAGAGGATTTTCAGCATAAATTTCAGGCAAGTTAACCTCCGCCGAAGCAAGTTGCACAATATTTTCCGTGTTGGCCCTGCTTTCTCGCAATTTTGGCTGAGCTGCAGGAGTGGAATGCCCCACGTCCCCAAACACACACACTGAGGCATTTGAGCGTGATTAGTGGATTTTGGTGTTAGATTGAGCAGACACTGTCAGCTCTTTTTGATATTAGATTTCACAATTGCACGCAATCGCACCGTTTCACAGGATTGACCGTGGCCTTTGTTTCCTGGACCGTACCATCGCTGCCGTCCGTGCCGAACTCGTCATATCGCCCCTACCGTCTTCCTTAGCCTTGGTTTACCCCACCAGCGCCTCAGTCCTCATTGCACCTTGCCATCGCGCATTGTACCTTCACCGCTACCTTTGATTTATCCTCATTGGTCCCGATCCTACCGTCTCTTGATTCACCATCATTTGATTGTTGGATTCTGTACTTCGTCGACTCGCCCTGAACCTCCTAGACAATCACCTATACCGATCTTCTACATTCCGTCTTCATCACTGTTGTTGAGTTCCATACGTCTACATAGGCTCACAGTGGTGGCAACAGACATTGCAACATGGTGTTCTGAGCTTATATCTGGTCCATTCGTCTCGGAACACAGAGAGAACATGAACTTTGAGTGATTTGAAGACTTTTGAGCCACTTATCCAGTTACCGAGACGATTTTTTTAAATTATTAGATTTTGCGTGCTTTTTTTGAGACTGCCTCGAAACCAAGAGTCCACGCCATTTTCGTCACTTCGTTACTTCGCTTAAGTTCGCTTAATTTGCGGATCTTCGTGACTTTGATGGGAACCTGTGAATGTTCGTCACATTGGCTTGTTTTTGGGAAAGCTCGTGAGTTGTTTGTTACACGGCAACTCCTCAGCGCATCACGAAGTGATGGGTATCAGCGGTGTGCCGAGCGTAGACGTTCGGGTCAACGGGAAGTATAGACTCAGTAAAAAGCTCGGATCTGGTTCTTTCGGTACGTTGCGGTGCCGAATCACTCTCGTCGGCAGCGCTCACTGTTGGCTCACTGTCACCCAGGCGACATCTATCTCGCCGTGAATGTCCTTTCGGGAGAAGCAGTTGCTATCAAGCTTGAGCCCGTCGATGCTGCGTACCCCCAACCGGAACACGAGTCCAAGGTCTACAAGATCCTTGCTGGCGGGCTCGGCGTGCCCTTTGTCAGATGGTTCGGAGTCGTGGGCAACTACAATGCTATGGTTCTTGACCTCCTCGGCCCCTCCCCCGACAACCTTTTCAACCTTTGTAACCGCGAATTCAGTCTCAAGACTTACTTTGCTCTGCCATATATTACGACAGGTTCATCCACTTCCTTGCTCTTGCCTTGATAGTTGGAAGGGCCTTCACCGTTGTCAGTGGTCCCAATTCCGCCCTGACCGACTTTCCGAGAGGGATCCATACACACATTGTTCTTACTGCGATGAGCAATATCAGCTTCAAAAGTGTGTGTCAGTCGGACACAGCTGGCGCATCTCTCCATCAGCGTATAGAATAGAAGTCCAACGTCTTCCGTAGCACCGGTCCTGGAGTGGAGCCAGTAGTTTCGGAAAATTCAATCGGCGGAGGTACAGTGCAATCCAGAATGATTCTCCGATCAAAGGTAGCTGTGACTTCAACCCCGTTTCATGTTTGATTGACGAGATTTCTCTAGAGCGCAACGGACGTCTCTACCGCCCCAACATACGCGACGACCCTCAGCACCTCCACCTCGGTAAAATTGACGCTCTCTTGGACGGTTCCGCGAGCGCTTTGAAGGCGAATGCTCTGAACGAGTATACCCTTCGTAAATCGGAGAAGGGAACCTTCGAATGTGATATATTCTGGGACCAACTGACTGGCGGCGCCATTGCGGGCCAAATCGATGGCCATAGGGTGAGTACCAGTTCGTTTCCAGCTCTCCTTCTTGGTCTGATTCAATTTGCGCGCAGGGGCTTACGGAGAATCCCCAAGTGTGTACTATATGAGACTGGCTATCCGGCCACCTAAGCATCTTTAGCCTCATTCCCATACATAGCGACATTTGAATGCGTGTTTATGGGGTCCCAAATGATGTACCACATACTATAAGTGAACCTATTTATTCTCCGGAATTTAGAATACGATTTCATGCCTGGCTGAATTTTTTTTTCTGGGCATGTCGCAAAATGGCAAAAACTAGCTATCCGGCGCCCAATTTACTCATTGCGAGTGGCGCTGTTTATCCCAAGATATGCCAAACTATATAATGGATATGAATGTATTATTATGTGCAGAGAAACTTCACATCTATGCAGTATCAGGACTGTATCCAGATGCCTTTCTGACACAGAAGGTGGGTGAAATTGCTCTGTGGACAGAATGGCTTGTGTTACAGATGACGAAAAGTCTCGACGTCCCAGGTTGAAGTGTATATATTGCCTAGGGATGTATTTGGACTTAGCTGAACACCAAGAATGTCCCTCACGCACTCACAACCAGCTCAAAAACATCCATACGTATGCACCAACAAATTTGGCGGATTTCGGTCATATCACGCCGTGAACGAGGAATAGGAGAGGTAAAAGCCTGCTAACTTGACATATGAAACATCAAGTGGGTGCAACAACATCGACCAAATCCTATGTCCGTAGCAAGCACCGGGTGTGCGCAACACTGGCGGCCAGAACGCGCAACTCAGGGCACATCAAATTTCTCCTTGAGGGTCGGTCCTGCACTTGATACAAAGCCTTTGTCATTTAGTGAGTCAAACTGCGTGATTCCTCAGATTCGGGGGATGAGAACGAGCCCCCAAAGTCTTGAATCAGCTAAGATGTGGTCAAGAAACAGTCAGAAAGGCAGTGCGATGGCGGTTCCAGAATAAGAAATGGTGTTCACACGCTGACATCCTGATCGGAAACCTCCCACAGTTTTTGATCGCCGGCTTGCCGTGCCTCCAAATTTGACATACGGTGCCCTCATAGGTCGTCTAACATCGTACAGGTGCCAGATCCAAGAATTTTATATTGCATAGGCTTATAGTATCCAAGTGGCCGGATACCTAGTTCGGCCGGATAGGCAGTCGCATATAGTACCTTCATTATTATTCGTCGTGTTCATGGTTCTAATTCTAATTTCTGGGACAGGGCAATATAAACGATGGCCCGAAAGTATCTCCTGTTTTGTGCGCTCTCTGTCACAGTATTGATTGACGCTCACAGGTGTTCAGTGGAGCGGGTTCCGACATCCCTCTGGATATCGCAAATGACCGCGCGGCGCATGACCCGATGCACCAGAACGCTTCGGCCGACCAGCGCAAGCGTTTCGCTCAGTTCGTTCACAGCAAAGTCAAGGAAGCGGTGCCCGATATCCCCGATTTCCAGGAGGAGTGGGCGCGCTGCACCTTTGCGGGCCAGATGCTCGACCGGCATTTGGCGCAGGAGGCGGTGATGAAGTTTATGGAAGATCAGAAGTGGAGCCTCACACACGGAGGGTTTAGGGTCCCTCGCGGTGAGTTTCAGATTTATTACATTGTTATCTTCTGACAACGTCTCAAGGCTCGACCGAATATCCTGGAGTTAAATTCAAGAAGGACTTCTTCCTCGAGGAGGCTCTGAATCTCAAGACGTCGAGTACCGCCGACATCGACAGGTACTTCACCCCTGAAATGCTTCGGAATGATCCCGATGCACTTGCGTGGGTTGAATCCGGCGGTGAGACTAATGATAGCTCCTTCCGAAAGATGAAGTCCGTTCGCTTCAAGGAGCACATCCAAGATCATCGCAACCATCGGAAATCTAACAAGGAGGGTTCGCGCGGAAAGATCCGCCGCCGTCGTAGCTCATCCGGCTCGCGCGGTGAGGGCCCTTCCCGCAAGTACAGGAGGTCGTCTCGCTCCCCCAGCGTAGATGATCATCATGACCGTTCGGGCAGGAAGAAAATTGGGCACAAGGAAAGACTGACGTCGAGCGAGCTCGACTAATGGGACTCCCCTAGTTTTATTTGGACCTTTTCGCGAGGATATATTGCTAGTTGACTTGTTCCTGTGCATAATGCAAATATCTTCGGTCTTTCTTTGGGAGGGTTATAACTTCGCTGGGCTGTTACAGCCGTTGTCAGTACCGAAGGCGCGGATCAGAAATATTCTGTTTTGGGACATTTTCAAAGAATTCCCAGTATCTCAGTGGGTTCTGCACCGATTCACGTGAAACCTGGATAGAAATACTCAGCTAATCCATGTGGAATTAGTGATAGAAGGAAACTTGCAAAGGTATTATATATTCAGTGGCATTGCTTGAGGGGCCATTCTGTGGATGAATACAGTTTACAGGCATCTAGACATCCAAATTATGTAGATTTTTGTCAGAAATAGCTCCAATACATTTTGAAAGATGAGATAGAGTCAGATGTGCAAAGATTTCAGCAGTGGATCCAAATATCACACTGTTTGCTGATTTCAGTGTATTGTCGTTGTCTCAATGTCATTACAAGCATGATAAACTAGAATATTGCAGACTGTGGCTCTATCACAAGTTCAAGAATGCATAAAACTCCTCCCTCGCAAAAATCTAGGTTATTTGAACATGCCTAGATGCCGGTAAATTGAATTGACCCCAAAATCGCTCACAAACCCAGCTCACCAACTATATAATATTTTGGCAAAAAATTCTATCACTAATTGCGCACGAATTACACCGAATTTTCTAGCCATATTTCATCTCAATCCGTGTAGAATCCATCGAGATATGGGTGAATCGGTCGCAGGGATCAGAAAATGCCCAAAATGGCATTTTTCTGATTCGCGCCTTCGGTACTGACAACGGCTGTAAATGAGTTCAGGCGGAAATTGCGAGACATTTTAATACATCAGAGGGGAACTTTCTACTTGATAGAACAGCCTGCCATTCATGCGAGACTTGCCTTTCAGCATGGTCTTTCGACGGCGGCAATTCAGCGCCGTAACCGTCAATGGAAAACACGTGAATATTTCTCGGCTCTCTTCCTTCTGCACCACCGCGATACCAATGGCGGCAACTGTGCGAGACCTTATACTTATCCTACAGCTCTTTTTCCCCAGTGATCTATCGTTGGAGAAAGCCTTGTATCTCCTTGGGGTCATAATCTCACTTTATCCGCTCCTGCGGCTGCATTTGAATCAGCGGCGACAACCTCGACAACGGTCCCAAACTGCATGGCTGAATAGTGTCTTGGCTCTCCTTGTCGCCGCATTTGCGGTGGATGACCCGAATTCTTCTCCGTGGGCCACTGGAATAGATCGTGGGCAGGAATATGCGGAATACATCTGTGCGGATCTGGGGCCGCTTTATACGATGCTCGGTCTCAATCCAGAAACTATCGCAGCACCATCCCCAATTTCTCCCTCCCCAGCTCCTCGCCCACTTCTTTGCACCCCACGCTTGTCCTGCGTCCTTCGTCCTACATGAGATTTAAATATCATTCCCACTTTACGCCGCGACAGAAGGCGCAGACGATCTGGGTACTGGACGACACATTCCACTGGGTTCAAGCAGACCTGTTGGTAGCTCATTGTGCTGCATGTCAGGCTGACTACTATCCTGACCGTATAACGTACCGGGACGAGAACAATCACCGCCGCCAACGTCTGGAGATGACACCTACCTACATCCGAGTCTCGCGGAAAGGAATTTGGGTTCACAGGCAAATCGCTATCTACCAAGAGAACGCTCTGAACCGCTTTCATTCCGGATGGTCAAATTTTGCGGATTGGTTGAACGATTCAATGGGATCCAGCCGCAAGCTGACCTACCGCCAATCTCAGCGCCTTTTCATGGAGCATTTCTCACGCCGACTCCTACTCTTCCATGGAAAAGACCCCGACTTCTCGTCTGATGCCCACCCGAGTACGCGCAGACTATCTGAGGCCGTCCGGGAAGCTATTGGTGTCAACGGCGGTGTTATCGAGGCTGCAATGTCGCATGGATGTGTCGAATGCACACACCTTAAGCGTTACCGCTCGGACCTTGTTAATGAAGGAGTGATTTTGGGAGACGACGCTGCAGTCGCTGGAATTCCCAGACCAGAGAGTGATGATGTAGGTGGAACTGCCCTTGTTCCTGCGTATTCAACTTACATGAATTAGAACCCGCTTCCAAGTGACGATCCAGTTGTTGCGCAATTACCTATACCGCAACAGCAGGAAGCACCTCCTGAAGGATTACCTCGGGGATATATCCGTCTTGCGGTTATGGACGGCAAAACAATCAAACATCGGGTACGTTCGAAACCATCTCATGTGATTATTCAAGTTGACTTGCAATAGAAATGCGCCTTGGATATGTGCGAAGCACCGTTGGTCAATTACAAGGACGGCCGCTTTTGCGATGTGCACTTACACCTGAAAGATGTTTGTGGTATCATTCCATGCGGGCAGGCAGTTCATTCCCCGGGCGCGTTGACCTGTGATACGCAGTTGCATATCGACTGGCACCGTCAATACGAAAACAGATTTAGTCGCCTGTCCTTTCCAGGCGTTCAACGTGTCATGCGCCGGCAACAGGAGGAAGCCGTTAGATCTGGACCTGAACTTCGCGTCGAGTTGCCCGCACTTGGCGACACTCTCGGTGAACAGGTCGCTCACACGTTTAAGGCCAAGACGATTTATTGCTTACAATCGGTTCAATGGGCATGCGGATATCCCGTTGGTAGACCGGAGCCGGTCTGTCTATGAAGCATAGCTGTCGATAGACAGACCGGTCGATCGGAGTTTAAAATCGGTTAACGCGCGGAATTACCATAAAAGGCTATTAGATAAGCAATCTTTTGGCGGAGCCACGGCATTGACAAACAAACACAACCTGACCGAAAAAAATTCTAGCAGTATGAATTGTTTGAATTCAGGGTTCGTTGAAAGATACAGCATATTTTATACATGGACTCTATTGTTATAGGTACTCGTCTTTATGCAATTTGTATTTCAGTGGCCCAATTCGCACCTGCTTATCTAATAGCCTTTTTTGGAAAGCCGCGCGTTAACCGAATTCAAACTCCGATCGACCAGCCTGTAGATCGAGACTCGTCTCTCATCTACAGGCTGGTTTCGAGCCTATCCCGTTGGCTGGGGCAAGTGTTACCGCTCTGAGAGCTCTCCCCAGGTCCTCCGAATTCTGGATAATATCTGGAGCAACTATCCGCAATCCAAACCCAGTTTCATCGCCTATGACGACGCCTGTAGCCTACTGCGACACAGTGTTACTCAGAACCCCAACAGTCTGTGGATTACTACGACTAAATTCATTGTCGATGCCTGGCACTACATCGGTCACCGCGCGACAGATATCCTCTGCCGACTGTGGTGCAACCCAGCACCGCTTAATGGTTCCCAACCCGATCTGATTATCACACAGGAAGACGGGAATGGCACTCGACATCAGACGCGTGCTTTTAACACGGAAACCGCTGAGCAACTGAACTCTTGGCTCAACGGCTTCGAGTCACAGCTGCGGCAGATGTCGGACGTGAACTACGATTTCTTCATTCACGTTGGGATGATGATTTATGCGGAACGAGTGGAACAACGAGTTCAGCAAAAGGATTTGGCCCTCACTGAGGCATTTTGGGCGGAGGCGACGGGAGATTAGTGTTGGTTGTTACACAAATGTATTCCACTACGGTGATACAACTCTAATGGGTGCAATGTATCCCCAGGGAAGGTAGCTGAGATTGTGAAAGCCCGAGAGCAAACTTAAACTTAGCCCATGTGGTTTCCAAATTTGCATGGCTTGTCTTCAATTATTCCGCGATGTTCGTCGCTGGCAGACCTCTGAAACCGTCTAAGTAATTGATAAATATGGTCTGCGAGCTGTAGCGACGCCAGACTACAAGCATGGCAATTCTAGTGGTAGGTAAATTTTGTGTAGAAAGTTGACCCGCACTCATTTCATGAAGAAATTAGCAGTGCGGGAACACTGGAATCCAACGGTTAACGTCAAAGTCCAACGGCAACCACTGGGTTTCCATTATAGATGGGGGCCATCGTGGTCCATTGAATATGAACGGTTTACATCGGAGATGACAGGAAACCAATGGGATAAGCATGACCTGGACCCATCGCAATCCACTGGATTGCGATGTAGTTTGGCACGTTGGCGGCTCTTTCAACGCGTCGAATTACACTGGAATGCAGTGAGAATCGGCGGAAAACAATGGACGGGCCTTCGAAGGATGGTCCACTGATATGCGGTGAGATCCAATATACTTGAGATAGACCGTACTGGGAGCCAACGGATTCCATTGAAATTCTTTGTCTCGGCACAGGATGCCGCTGAGACGCAATGCCGACCGATGCCGATCAGCCGGTTGCTAGCTCCGCGTATATTACTGGGCCCAAGACCAGTCGTATTGGCATAGGTTGATCAGAAATAATAGTTCGTGGTTCAATATTAGTCCCGACTGACCAAAAGATGGGGAAGGGTTTTTTCGGTCTAAAAGATGTATTGACATAAGAAAACATTCCCCGTACTCAGATTACAGCACAGGGAGCATCTGCTCAAGAATTAGAGGCAGCGCGCCGATTGCTGCGTCAATGACACAGCCACGCCGCATCAATGCGCGCCAGTGCCGCGCCAGTGCGCGGCAGTGCGCGCCGTCGCGCGTCATTTTTACCAGTCAGGGATAAGCACTTAAGGTTTGAATACACGCCCTAACAATCCCGCTATTATCTGTGGGCATCGTGATCGTCTTTTCATTCTCCCTCTTTGAGCCGTTCCAATGGAGCAAACCACCACGGCCTTATTTAGGTTTGAGTTGGTTTGAAAAATTCCCGTGACCTTTAGGTTAGGGTCTTATAGCGCCTGTTTTGACAGGACTCGCAGAGCATCACATTTTCGTCGCAGTTTTCGCGTAATCATCTTTTCTCCCCGCCAAAATCTTTCGGCTGAGATGATGGCCGGGGCAGGGTTCATAATCCTGCTTATGTTCATCACTTTCTCACTCTTCTGCTTTGCTTCTGCTTCACACCTGCTCTTTTGGATTCTGTTTCCTGGGGAAAGAGTTCGGACATTTTGGCCCTGCTAGTCTAAGACAGACGCTATAACTGATCAGCTCATACCTCGCTGGTTATACTTTAGGTTTTTAATGCTGTTGACTCTATCGCACTCCTGCGCTCAATCTTTTATTTTCGGATTCAAGTTACTTCCAAGTCTGGCCTGCAGAAGACTCCTGTCAGCCATGCTTGGCAGCAGGACACATACTAAATATTTCCTGGAGGGGGTAACATGCGCGCCAAACACGCACTGTCTCCCGAGGCAGGACGAGGCAACCATGATCCCAGCATAATCCCAAGCAAGAGTACAAGAGTACAAGAGTTCTCAGCGTAGTTGTCAGGAAGGAAAGGCCCTTCTGTTATGTTGGAATAAGGCTGGAGCACAAAGATTATGTTAAGGATTGATCTTCAGAAACCTTTCCTTCAGTCAATTTACGCAGCTCGCCACTGCATTCGGCAGAGTCAACAAAATGGGCCTCAAGAACTCAAGCGGCCGTAGGTCATTATCATATTTACACCCTTGCAACGCTGGTACCAGTGGTTGAGCATTTCAAGTTTTGTAGTGAAAATATTGTTGAAAAATGTCTTTCATTTTTCACACTTTTTTCACTGAAAAAGTCCATGAAAAGCTTTTACATAACCTTTTCAGTACTTTGATAAGAATAGATATTTTTTTCAGAATATCTGCGCATTTCCGGCAGCGATGCAGAGGCACCTGCCAGGACCCCATCGGACTTGGATCTCAGTATTTCCAGTTTCGACCCTCGTATAAACTTTAATTTATTATATTCTGTACCCCCCCCATACAGACCATACTTCGTGTCGAATAACGGATTGGGTAAGTTTGCCGAGGTGCCTGGGACCGTTGAGTTGCCGTCACGTAACATCTGTTCTGCTTCTCGGTCTCGTCAACATGCCTGTGGGCTGTGGTACCTACTCAATTTATCTTTTTATGTGGGACTATGGGCCATACCAACTGGAGGCAAAACACGTCCGAAAACGCGTCCTGGCCCATTTCCCAACGCGCTGCCGATGCGTCTTGGCGAGCAATCGATGTGTCCTCACCTCACAGTGATGCCCGATGGCAGCGATAGCAGAGGATGGCAGTTGAGCATTTTCCATGACAAGGCTTTAACAAAAGTTAGCTTATAAAGTGAGTTGAACATCGTTTCCACTAGCAAGACGGTTGAACTTGGTTCGAACTTCCCGCGCGTTTTCCTGTCATCTTCCACAACACGTTATAATGTTCGGTGATTCCAATTCTTTTCAACTTGTGCCTCGTTTAGTTGAGTTTTTTGTGGTAATTACTCCACCTCTTTTAGGCTTCGAAGTTCAGCAAAGTTCTTCCCTTTAATGAGGGCACTCCCATTTATTTATTCAGAAATATTTTGGCAGTTTCCGTGGGTTCGAAACAGTCTTAATCCAATGCCTGCAGTCAACAATGCCCTAAACTCTAGGCCCTCTACGTATGATTAATCCCTGGAGTTTAGGGTCCCCCCGAAGTCCGCCGGAATTCTCGGGCCAGTCCTAGGCTCCAGGGCGATAATAATATTTCTATGATATTATTTGGCCTAGCTAGTACTTTAAATTAGCAACTTCAGGGCACTAATCCACCAAGCACTGGATATCAGTGCACAACTTTTTTCAGCGTCTTATCTCGAGCTTATCACATCCCCGAGGGTATTTTGTGGCGGTGTAAACGGTGATCACCGAGGAGGATGTATCATTTCGGCCGTAGATTCAGCGGGTGTGACCTGTGACCCCTTAAATTCAACTTTCCCTTCATTCAACCGGCGCTGGGATCTGACCCATATTTTTATCATTCAACTTGAGTCAACTTCAACGGCCGAATTGTGCTAATTTGTTTAGGTTGCTGTACAGGTGACTCGAAATCGGAATTTTGATAGGTTTAGGACTCCAAATTGTCGCTAGAATGCGAAAGAAGCTCGAGCAGAAAAATCAAAAATTTCGGATACTGAAAACGGCCCATGATTTCAGACTCCCCGGTGACCTGTGACCAAAATAAAATAGATTCAATTCAGGTCCCGTTGTGATCTGTGACTGAATCTACGGTCGAAATGATACAATATTTGGTCGACATTCTTCGCTTCCACTGTTGCCTTGAATCACTGTCAACGCTCACAGCCGCCTGTACTGAGTCTCTCCGCATCTGAAAGGTCTGCAACTATTGATTTTCAAAGTCTCTCTTGCTTTCCGAAACTCTTGGAGCTCGTGCTTTTGACATCCCATATCATATATGTAGTCTGATTTTCTTTTTCACAGCCCGCTCGGAGCCTCACGCCGGGTCCAAGCTACGGTATTCGGGCCAAGGAGTGGTGCCGGTGTTCAGTGAGTCATGCCGCCAGAACGGACTCCCGAGTGGACTTTCAAGAAAAGAGGAAGAACTGCCGTTGCTGCAGCGATTCCTACTTTGGTCGTGCCGATGTGAATCCCGAGTGGACGAGCGATAATGTTTTGGATGTGTGTACAGCCTTCTTCGTTAATGACTGGGTTGCGGGACGCGTTACAAGGTATTATGTCCCAAGCGCCGTCATATCGCCGATCTAACAGGGCGATTTGATTAACGTAGTGTCTGCACCCAGACTGCCCTGATTTTGACTTGTGCAATTCATCCGAAGCACTCAAATTGCACCGAGAACCACCCGATGCTTAAAACTTGCGTGCGCCTTTCACTCGGTCCGAGGACTCACGGGCATTCCATGCACGAGCGGCGATCGACCCCGCGTTCATACCCGTGCTTTCTCCACCGGTTTCAGGGAAACAGCGCTCGGCGGAGGGCCACGCTCCCCTTCTACGCTTGCCGGCGGACCGTCGTGTTTCGGACAAGACCGGCAAGACACTTTCAGAAATCGAGTCTCACTCTGAGCTGCGTACGGGAGGTATGCTCATCGCGACTCCTACATACTGTTATTAGCAGCACTGACTTTGCTCGGAAAGGGTTGGCTTATTTTTAGGCGGACTGCAATTCTTATCATGAACTGTATGCGGCGGCATCACTTTTGGTTGCAGGTATGTCCCAGAAATATTCGCCATCTGTATGTAGCGCTTAACTAACTGAATCCAGGATCTCGTCCGCGACGCGGATGGCGCGCGTCCGTGCGCAATTTATGTGTCGGTGTTTACTGATATGCATTTGGATGGCACCAGGTACTTAGCTCCATGTGCAGCCAGCTGTGCGGCAGGGTACTGACTGATATTGCATACCCAGTTGTGTTATTCGGCTTCACTGTGCTGACGATGGTCCCTTCCCCGACCGTGTCCAAGTGCCTCGCCCTCGGGTTCGTGACCTGGAAATGCGTTCCCATCGGCATGAATGTTCTCTTCCCGGTCGCGATCTTTGCTGCTTATCAGTGGAGGGTCCTCCAGATTGAGAGGGGGTTGAGCGCAGGCGAGTTGGTGTGAAACAATGGCTGTACCCATGTCATGGATGAAATGCGATGCGATACGCGAGTGTCTGTCCGTCCGCCTATCTGCGTGTCGCTTACTGTAATAGCTACCAAAAATAGCAATTTTCGGTACATTGCTCCCACGTTTTTCTCACTTCGAGCACCTCAAATCTTTGCCAACGGTGACCTCTATTCACCCTGAAAAAGACCTGGATCGAATTGTCTTCACTGAGCAAAATCAGAAGCCATTCGATGGCTCGATGGCTTTACGCGAACTCTCTGTTTTCTCTGCTCAGGGGTCGATACGCGACACGATTTTCATCCCGGTTTGCCTGGTGTCATGTAGTAAGCGAGTGCATACAGATAGATACCAAGGGCAAGACACACTGTTATATCCATACGTCACCGAGTTTTGTGTCAAACGCGATGTCATGCAGGGCTCAGTAGGCTCGAGTCCAGCCTGTATATGAGAGCGAGCTCGTCGATATACAGGCTGGCCGTTTGAAATACCATAACGTGTCGGCGGTCCAAGGCCGAGGATTTGGTGGAAGCGGGGGCAGGTTCGCGGGGTTACCGCATGTTCCTAGCATCTTCGAGCGAGGAGGACCAGGCGGTCTTCCATATATTTAAAGTCTCGTTTAAATGATCATATGGATTACGGCCGAGCCGAGGTGTTGGGTTCATTTCCCAATGTGTCCTCCAGTGTTAGAGATCCGGGTTAGTTTCGTTAGGAATCGTTAGAGTTAAAGAACCTCTATATAATCAATGTAGTTTACCTGAACAACCTGTCCGAGAGAGCGAGTCTTCTGAGACGAGCCGGGAATATCAACCAGCCACGGGTTGCTTCTAGCCCTAGAGGTAAGCGCGTGGCTTTACAACTCGGAACTAGCTTGACTGAATACTAACGTGAGCGCGAGGCTTCACACTTAATTTCACACAAGATTTTTGGGTAATCTAGATGGATTGGTAGAGGTAAGAATAGATGTCGTTACAAGAGGGAACGACTCCCTTTAGTACTACTACAATGAGTCAAGTTGAATTACGGGGAAAGTCATGGAAGCTTGCAGAATAATCTACAAGTTTCCTTATCTGGCCGTCCGCCGCAACACTGAGTAATCAAGAGTCATTCTGAATACTTTCGGGTGCGTGAAGACTCAATCGGGACCGAATATTCATCACAGAGCCCCCCCAGTCTTCATGTACACGAAGAATCAAATAGACCAGCTAATAAATTTGATGTTACAGGTTCTAGTCTAGCTAGAAATCAAGTGCGTCTAGCGCTAAATCGTAATGAGAAGTTCGAACTCTACAACATGAGCTCCGCCAACAAATCTTGAACTGACTTCAATTGACGGCGACGAATTCCGCGCCTTTTTCGACAGTTCTGGCCCTGAGTGTCGAGTAATTGCCGCTAACACCCGTTTGCGATAGCGAAGAGTTCGGGCGGTAACTGGATCCCCGCGCCTTTTGGTTTTGCGGGGTATGTTTAAAGAGGACCGTCGGCGGCGGGAATTGGCCAGGTTATATCTTGTTCGAGATGAGCTCATTATATCTCAACCCGGATCATGGAAACTCACAAGCCCGGCCAGCCAAAAGAAATGAAGAAGTTCGCAGCGAAACCTAATTGCAGGGGGAAATACCTCGTATATTAAGCAGATGCCTCGTATCAGTGTGCGCATGTTTGCCATCACCTCCATTTGCTATCTTCTTCTCAGCCGCCATCTCACCTTCAATGTTGGCTCCGAACCCACCGCTTTGGGTCAGTTTTTCTCCCATGCTTATTTCAAGACGTCCACCCAAATCACCATTTAGCTCTGCCGAGTCTACTTCTTGCATGCCGATCAATCCATGCGGCCTATTTTCCGGCGCTCAAGGACCGCTCAAAAGAACCTCACTACTAGATTGACCTTCCTTTGATCGTGTCCCCCATCATCGTCCCATCGTCCCTCCACATTGTTCGCTGATGAGCGGGGAAATATTTGGCACCGGAAAACACACCTAAATCCCCAAAATCTTGCAATTTCTCAAGGCAGTACAGTATGCACAGCCTTGGTGCACTGCGCAAGATTCGAAGGATGGTTCAACTGGGAGAACAATGAGTAACGGTCACGTGCTCATGCCATCACACATTGTCTATACCAAAAACACGTCCCAAAACACGATGGAAGACGCGTTGCAGTGCATATCGATGGGAACTGGGAAACAGTCAACTGTCTCGAGGCAACCAGTGTTACGGCAACGGCCGGAAAACAAGGAATATGATTGGTGGAACAGTAGGAATCCCATGGAAATTGGGAGGCAGTCCAATTCATGAGGCGACACACCGGTTTTTGGCTGTGCATGGAGCTACGGTTGCACAATTTGGAGTTGTAGGTATTTATTTTGAGAGTACAAACAGTTCAGGTATAAAAGGAGCTCGAAATGTACTAGAAAAAGGGAGGAATATACCCCGGTTACTTGGTTTCTCTTATTTTTGTGGACCCTAGGTCGCTAGCTGGATCGAACGTTTTGGGCCTGAGGCCGCCAGTTGGATTGTTCGGAACAGTTCGGATGGTTTCTGGGTTCGTTTGGTATGGAGGAATTGTTGTGTTGGGTTGTGTTGGATTTGTTTGGATTGGACTGTTGGGTTGGCTCGGAGTGCTGGTCGCCGAGAGTCTGGTTGGATGTGTTGATCGAGTGGTTGAGGTTGATGTTGGGAAAGACATGGCACCCGATGGCGCTGGTCGTCGTTTTGGGTTGTTTTATTATTTATTTCACAAATTACCTTGGTTGGATAACCGAACTGTTCAAGTTGTCGCCGCTGGATTTGGTCGAGAACATCTTCTGGATTGCAACAGCCGGATACTTCGGCTGGAATCCTCGAACTTGCGCGTATGATTCACGAGGGGTGTGTTGGTTGAGGAGGAACTGGACTGGGCTTGATCGCTGGCAGAGTCAGCATTGGGGGATTGGTTGGAAGGACATATTATTTATGATCAGCTCTATTCGGTCTTTTTCCCATTTCACACATGCTCGTGTTTCCTGCGTTTCATCGCTCTCGCTCGATATTATACCCTCAGTTAGCCATAGCATCCTCGACCATTCAGCGTCCCTTCCGCGCACCACGTGAGTCATTGAATTACTGTCTTAACATTCCCTGTAAGGCTGCAACGACTACTGACGTCGTGGAACGGGTGGGTTGATGGTTCAACTCTTCCGTTATCTCATTCCATCAGCGCAACTTGCGCTGCCTATGGCGAGCGTTGCCCGCATGGTGGACGACACACGATTGAGTCCCATTTATGCGACCACCAATGCGTTCCAGGTATGCTGCTATGCAATTGTCGCTCAATGTTCGTTCCTTGAATCCATCACTCACGGTTCTTTCGATCTTTCCGCCTAGCGCGTGGGGATTTCCGACGTTGCACAAGCAAATTAACAAAGATCCTTTTATTCCCACCCTCTCTGTGTTCCGGCTCTCTGCTCGTTGAACAAGGGTCATCAGACGACGCGATTATGTAGGTTGTGATGCTCCTGCCATCCAACGCCGCTTTTACACTGACCTGTCTGTTTCATTCACAGCTGTTATCGGATTCTGGCGGCATTCCCAGCGAGTCACCTCAATTTTGCATGGTCCCTATTCTCATCTTCATACTGTTTAGCTATCTACCAGTTTTGCATCTTTCTCTCTGCAAATGCGAGTGGTCCCGCATCCCATTTATGCATGGCTCCGGACATTTAGCAACTTCGATTCGTTCAATTTATTTTTCCTCTCGCCGCGACGTTTCCGCCCACACCGCTGACGTCGCAGCATTACCCCACGCTATCCCCCTACGCAAAGTCTCTATTCAGTTACGCACGCTCCCAGGGTTATAGTGCGTCTACCACCCCAAGTTGTTGCTCATTCTGATCCGTCTAACCAGTCGCTCAGCTTTACTTTGACTGGCAGTCGCGAACCTTCAAATTCAATTTTCACGCTTCCACCTCCGATGTAAAATCGCTTTGTACTCCGGGTATCCACCCGCCCTGCTCAGCGTAGCAAGCTGACAGGTAATTGATCAGATTTTTGTTGGTCCCCTTTCCTAGTGCTGATCAATATTGCATTTTCTTACCCTGCTAACTCAGTCCTCCAAGGCCCGCCGCGCCGATCGGCATTGTTCTGGACGTCTCATTCAACTCTCCACCGCCCAGAATCCCCCTCATCGCCGCCGCCCGACGCATCTGGTGTATCCGACCTTTCTGGTTACGTTTGTCGCGTTCCACGAGCCCATTCAAGCGTCAAGGACGCGCCCCTGGTAAGTGCATCATCTTAAATTTTGGTCCTGTAGGCGTCCGTGCCGCTGCTGACGTTCTACTCGACTGTCGATAGCTCACTCCATCCAGATGCGAGCACGTCTTCGACGTGTTCAAGGACCTCCGCCACTTTAATTGCAGTTTTGCTGTGCAGGGAATAGAATCCGTCTGCAGGCGTCTTCTTATGCTTCTTTACCTCACCAGATCGATACTACCCTATTTTTAATAGCCTCGTAGATTGGACGTGTCCATCGACGTCGCAAGACCTGTCTACTGTTACCCCGCAATTTACATTGCAGCCTTTCAAGTCCCATGAGCGAAATGAGCGAAAGTAAGTGAAATATTTGCTCACGCTCAGTGCTAACGTACCGGCTGGTTGATAGTGTTCTGCTTCTTGAGGCCTTCGTTTGCTGTCTGGTATGTTTTGTCAGTGATGGAGTTTACGACACTGTACTTATCAGCTCTTGTGGCGGTACACACCCCTCTTCTTTCATGCCTCTCGCCGCGCGACGCAGTGAGCACGCTAAGAAGCTCCTGAGGTCCTACATCCACCACCATAAAGGGCAACAACAACGTGCTTTGCGACGCCGGCGAGCCGATGCCCGTGCTCGGCAAGCCAATACACAGGAGCAGATCCTTCCCCTGGACTTCGATCTGTCCGGAGACTCGGATACTTCGAGTGAAAGCCATTTGAGCTCGTCTCATAGTGGTAGCTTACGCGAAGACTCCCAACGAGGCGCCTCAGATATTTGTCAGCAGTGGTCAAAGCGGTAGCCATAAACATAGTTGTGGTATGGTACACAACCTAGATGGCAACGAGAAACGGAGCTTTTTAAATCAAGAACCGCCGTCAGAACCGACCGAGAAACGACTACTGTGACTGCCCCTAATGCAAGGGTATGTTTGTCAACGTGTTGCCGACTTTAGGCTCGAATCCAGCCTGTCTATGAAAGCAAGCTTGTCGATAGACAGGCTGGTCGATCTGAGTTTGAATTACCAATACAAAATTGTTACCAAAAAAGGTTATTGGTGTATTCCTTCTTCTCTGGGAGATCTCAATAAATTTTTACATCAGCGTGTTCAGAGCGTTTCAGAGAGCATATCCCGGGTTATCCGAGGACAAACCGATAGGATTTGGGCCTACCAGTTGAGAATTTATCTATTTTGTTGTTGTTTGTCTCTGACGTCACCCACTCGGAAACGCGGTCTGGAATAACCTTTTTTGGTAACTATTTTGCATTGGTAATTCAAACTCAGATCGACTGGTCTGTCTATCGACAGGCTTGCCTCCATAGACAGACCAGTCACTGGTCTATGCCGACTTGAACTGGGCCCGTTTCATCACCCGCAACCAAAGAGACGCCTTGAGTTCAATTTTTGACTGTTAGTCATTTCTGCTTTGTGTTTGGGCCAGTATCCGGGCGCGGAGAATATTAATCCCTGAGGTCAATCACATTGTGATCGTGCGCCGAATTCTGACATGGGTATTCGGGAAAAGTCCGGACCGGATGTGATGTGATGATGATGTGACGATGTATGCAGGTAGGTCACACATGTCACACCCGGAGTCACCTCCGAAATTTCCCGATACACTCAACTATTTGCGGAACTTACGGCACAAGCAGTTTTTTCCCCCTTAAAATGGATGTTTCGTGGTATTCCCCTCGTATACCCCTAGGGAATGGCACCGTATACGGCACGTGACCAAATACGTGAATACGGAAGGAGATCCGTATACGTACGGCCAGCCTACGGTACGTTACGGATCACGTAGGGACACGTTACGGTGCGGTGTACGTGGAGGCGGGCAGAGTCTTTTCATCCGTGAGGTTCTGGGCCTGTCGCTTCTGAGTACATATACAATTTTATAACACAAATGGACAAACCATGGCTGCAGACCCAACACCGATACGCAACGAGGTTAGATCAAAGTAGAATCCTGTTTTAGCATCGAAGTAGACCCGAAGATTCGGGAAGTTGGGATAGTCGCCGATCGAGAACGGAGGTTTCTCCAACACAAAAAACGGCCACATCATGAAAGTGACTGGCGCGAGACTGAGAAGCCGGAAGGCACCCGCAATATTCAAGTGGGTAAAAGGCCACTCAGGCATTGAGGGTAACGAGAGGGCCGACCGTCTAGCAGACGAGGGGAGACAAAAGAATGACTCACCAATAGTTGACATGCAAATTCCCCGCGAGCACTTGATTCCCAGAGCCAAACTGAAAAACTTAACACAGTTTCAAGCGGGAAAGGTAGCCACTTACCGTTTTTAGGCGCCCGTCAAAAGAATTCAACTGGCCTGCATTTTGAAAAGCATGACCCGGCGCAACAGAATTCGACTGCACCGGCTTGCATTTGAAAGGCGTGACTCGAACCGCATTTTGAAACACCTGACCTGCGCTCTCCACCACAGTTTCGATTCCACTGCCTTGCATTTTGACAATAGAATTGAATTGCGCTGGCTTGCATTTTGAAAGGCATGACCCAGCACAATAGAATTGAATTGCACTTGCTTGCATTTTGAAAGGCATGACCCGGCGCAACAGAATTCAACTGCACTGGCTTGCATTTTGAAAGGCGTGACCCGGCGCAATAGAATTCAATTGCACTCGCTTGCATTTTGAAAGACGTGACCCGGCACAACAGAATTCAACTGCACTCGCTTGCATTTTGAAAGGCGTGACCCGGCGCAATATAATTTAATTGCACTGGCCTGTATTTTGAAAGGCGTGACCCGGCGCAACAGAATTCAACTGCACTGGCTTGCATTTTGAAAGGCATGACCCAATGCAATAGACTTCAATTGCACTGGCTTGGATTTTGAAAGGCGTGACCCGGCACAATAGAATTCAATTGCAACGGCCTGCATTTTGAAAAGCATGACCCGGCGCAACAGAATTCAACTGAGGTGATGATGCCCTAACTGCTACAGACAGGCCACTCTAACCTACGAAACCCGCGCCAACACGCCTCCACCGCCACCGAGGCGGGCAAAGCCCACCGTCACACCGTATCGCTCAAGGAAGGCGACATTTCTCTCGCCCGTCCCTCATCCGTTTCCTACGTGCCTGCACTTGTTCCTTGCCTGGCGCACCTTCGAGTCGGCGCGCTCATCTCGTTCTGCCTTGTGCCCTGGCCATTGTACCCCTTTTGTGGAAAGGCATGTTGTCGGACGTTTGCCCCGGCCGCTTCAGTCCAATTTCAATCCCATATTCTTCGAGAGGTGAGCATGGTGTCCAGTATTTTCGCTTCTAGCCCACTTCCCATGACCCCTAAGCCTCATCATGAACAGCAACGGAAATTTGCCCGCGAATTTTTCGGGAACGAGAAGTACAGTTGTGGCGTCAGGGGGTAACCAGTAGTCTCTCGTAGACTCTTTGCATTTGTTCTACCCGAGTTCCCGATCAATCCCATCAAATCTTTGACATTCCCAACGATTCATAACCAATCCTAGCTATTCCGAGCATGTCCTATGGGTTCAGAATGAGTCCCAAGGCCTCAACGATCCGAAGGTGACACATTCAATGATTATTCCAATACCCATTTTGCCGATTATAATAATAATCTCCCTCTCGACAAAATTACACCTTTTCAAACCAGCCATCTCCGCTTTGTGATTTCCTTACAGCTGTTTGCGGAACGTAGGGCGCGGCTGTTTTTTTTTTTTTGTCCAGTGGTTTTCGGCAGGACAGCTGCTGCGGGTGCAATTCTCATCCGTTCACCTTATGAGTATGCTCAATCTATTAGGAATTCCGATGCGCAGTTTTCTGCGTCTTCAGATTTTTTACTTTGTTCTACAATCAAATTTATGGCTCAAGTGCGCAAATTTTGGGTTATTTCTGGGCAGGGCAGCTCTAGGATGAGCATTTCAACCCCGACTGTTCTAGACTTTTTATATGGTCGACTTCTATGTATAATCTAGTTCCTGAAATACCGGGATAGTGAATTGAACCTCTCTACGATTCCAGGCTACCGTATTAAAACAGCAAGCTGATGGAGATTCAATCTATCCAATATTTCCTGACCACTAGATTGAAACCAAGAGTTATATTCACTATCCCGGTATTTCAGGAACTAGATTATACATAGAAGTCGACCAGATAAAAAATCTAGGGCAATCGGGGTTGAAATGCTCATCCTAGAGCTGTCCTGCCCAGAAATAACCCAAAATATGCGCACTTGAGCCATAAATTTGATTGTAGAACAAAGTTAAAAATCTGAAGACGCAGAAAACTGCGCATCGGAATTCCTAATAGATTGAGCATACTCATAAGGTAAACGGATGAGAATTGCATCCGCAGCAGCTGTCCTGCCGAAAACCACTGGAAAAAAAAAAAAAAAAACAGCTGCGCCCTAAGTTCCGCAAACAGCTGTAATGCTGTGCCAGTTGCCGACACTTTCCGCCATCAATGCCGCGTGGGTGCGCTTGCCGGTTTCGGCGGCAGGCCCGGCAAACTCACTTTGGCTCAAGAACAATTAAACTTCTATTAGCGCGTTTTCGGCGATGCGTTCTGAACGTTGCGCGTACAGAACCTTCAAAAACGGGATTTTGGGCCGCTTTGTGGCCCAGCCGCCTCTTGTAATAATAATAATAACTGTGCGACCAGCGATGAATATCTTGACAACTTCTTCGACGTCGGGTAGAGAGCAGGGGACCACAACAAAATCTATAAGACAGGCAATCACTAGAGATATTCAACCCTCCAAGTCCAAAAATTAACGCAATGACCTGGGAGCTTCGGGCAAGGATATTGGCCAAAGCTCTGCACAGTTTACGCAATTGAATCTCCGAGTCTGAGGCGTGGCCATGAAACTGTCTTCAAAGTTTCCCTTGTACTTCACCACATTCTCCTCTCCTCGTCTGGCTCCATGTGTCTTGCCATCCCATGTGTCACCCTGGCCACCTCTGTATGCGTGTGCTCCTGATTTCCCGTGACACCATTGCCTCGCCGGTGTGCAACCACTGTTCTCTTTGCGTGTCCTCTGCCTCCTTTACGATTCAACGTTGACCTTGAACGAGGCATTTCTGTGATTGTTTAGAGTGTTGATTCAAAAAAACAGGTGTGCCTACATGCGAGCATCTCAGTCGCCTTCCTCAACTCTGTTTAGATGTTCACTTCAACCTCTTTCACTTCACCGTCTCACCCTCTCGAGTCTAATGACTCGCTTTTACTCATGCCTGCTTGCCTGGATCCGCCGAACACAACCATCCTAGTTCAGTTTTCTGGGGTAAGTAGGTAGGTAGATAGGTAGGTAGAATTACACGGCACGGTCCAACTCATGAACGCCGGTTCCAGAAGTTATCCCGGTGTACCGCACATTTACACCATCGCTCCTGGGCCTCTCCATGCCCCAATAGCCGAGCTCACGGTCGCATTCTTGTCGAGTCGCCGTGGTAGAACTAAAGGAACATAAAGATGCATTTTTTCAGCACTGGGGAAACCGAGGATGTGGATGAGGTACCAGGATTTGATATCATATCTGCGAATCCAATGGTGTATGGTGTTGGGAAGAATACCAAGTTCAACCAAGTCAGGGAGATAAGGTCGAATGGGGGCTTGTGCATCAGTTTGGGTCAGGTTTACAGTCTTAAACTAGGAAGCGAAACACAACGTAGAAGCGAAACAGCGCCCCGTTCACTACTTTCGAGGGGCCCAATGGGCGCAGATTTTTGCGAGCAGGATCTTCCCCTTCGAAAAGTCTTGCTGGTCCAAGGAATTAACGAAAACGGCCGTATTGCGGCTGCCTGGTACAGTTTTTTTTGCCCCATTGTTTGGCTCATGTTCCCAGCATCATGGATTGGGGGTTTACAGGCCCAGAAAAATGTGATGGAGTCTCACTGGAGTGTTTCCGGAGCTTAAAATCACCATTATTAGGGTCTCCGATCCACAACTTTCAGGACCAGGGCGAATCGAGCCAATTCGGAGTGTTTTGCTTTGCCGTTATTTGTGCAAATTTGGCCTATAAGAACCATCGCCCTCGTTCTCGACAACAACAGCACCGAATGCTGCGATTCATACTACTGGCTTGCATCCCGGAAACCATGGAATAGATTTACAAAAGGATCCAAGGCGCTTGACCCATTGTTGAAACCATAGAGCGCCCCCCGGCCAGACTGTTTCGCTTCCTAGTTTAAAACTGTACCGCGTTATGAGCCTGACTCCGCATATCAATTTCCCGTCTGCAAACCAGGGGATATGTTTGTGGTGACACGCCCAAATACTCGCGAGTACGATTAGATTGGGCGGATTATCACATACTAGGTAGTTTACCTTGTGAAATTTAGACAATTTAAATTGGGCAACACGGTTCAAAATGTAAACCAGTTATTGCGCTCTAGAAGGCGCAATAATGCCACCCAGTGCAATCTGAATGGCTGTAAATGTTCGCAGTGATTAGGGCTATCCATTCCTAAGACGGCCGGCTCAGCCAAAACAAGTCATGCAAGTCTATGCAAATCTATCTCTGGTAAAAGTATCTACAAGTGTAGGGACTAAGATAAAACATGGGGGCAGTCTCTAAAACATTTTGGAACGTCTGTTTGCGGTCAATTTCTGTACTGTATTTTGCCATCGCATGGCAGCTGCGGACCAGATGCTCCACAGACGCTGCTGATTACGACTGAATAACGAACAAGGATTGAAGAGAGAACCCGGGACCTATCTGGCTTTGCTTGGGCTTGGCTTTCGTAGGAGGTGCTGGTGGGACAGACTCTGACTCTGCTTCCGGCTGCAGATTAAGGCATGCCACGAGTGCACCCGCGGGTGACTCGGATCCGTGACCACGGGTACTTGCATTCAAAAACCTTGAACTCAGATCCGTATGAGTATTTTCCCACGGATGACTCAGATCCGTGAGTCTATTACCCGTGGGTATGCAGGTATGAGTTTCTTTAAACCTGTGAGTACCTACAAGTACTTGTGAGTATCAAGGACCAAATGGTCCAAGCTTAGTCTACCGAACATCATTACTCTCATCTGAAGGGCCCAGCACTTCAATAGTGAATTGGAGCTTGCTAGGCTCGAATCCAGCCGCTATATGGGACAAGTCCGGATATAGCGGCTGGTCGATCTGAGTTTGAAATTGGATGACGCGCGGCATACTATAACGGGCGATTTGTCATCACGCTTTTGGCGCCAATCACTTTCACCCAATCTGGACATGAACTACATTGCAAGAGCAGGATACTGCAATAATATCAGGAAACTTCACAGTACATTATTGGAAGCATCTTCAGGGCTCTTGGCCGTTAATTGAGAAGTTTCGGTAGGGAAGAAATATTAAAAAGCAAGTTTGATCTATGATTACAAATCGCCCAATATGGTATAGCGCGCGTCATCCAAATTCAAACTCAGATCGACTGGTCTGTCTATCGACATTCATAGACAGACCAGTCACTGGTCTAGGAGCTTGCAATCAACTATAAAAGGCGGGGATCCTTGGGCTTCTCTCAGTGAGGAACCAATTTTCAAAATGCCACAGTGCAACCTGAAAAAGTAGGAAAAAATAGTGAGACTGCAGATATTAAAATTGGAACTCTTCTCTACCATAATTTACACCCAATTGGTCAAGGACAAGCCTACAATGCCATGAAAATAAGGGTCCAGCAAGACTCATGAGTACTCATATGAGTATTGTCCATCCCTGAAACTCAGATCCGTGGGAAACTCGTGGCAACGGGGACCCAGATCCGTGAGTATGCATACTCACGGGTTTTCCCACGGATCAACCTGTATAGATCCGCGGGTTACTCGCACTCGTGGCATGCCCTACTGCAGATCGGCATTATCCTTGCGAACCACCCACCATCCACCCTCAGCTTTCGGCTATGGGGGAGATCACCTTATCCAGCGCTTTGCGACACCGCCCAACTCTGCTGTACAGGTCGGTTCTGAATCCTCAAGCTTTGCCTTTGGTTAGAGAGCTGGATCCTCCTTATTTCTCCTGGATAATAGGGAGACTTTTTGAGAGATAGAGCCGTTGACTCTTTGGTCGCCCCACCCCTGAGCTTACACTCAATATGTCTAAATGCGGCTTAGAAAATGGCCCTGGGACTTCATTGGAATTGAAATGGTTTGCAGGATATCAAGTCACGCATTTCAAATTGTGGACCATTGAAAAGGCAATAGGGTCACACCTTTCAAAATTTAAACCAGTAATTGCGCTCTGCAAACTCTAAATGTTTGCAGTGATCAGGGCTATCCATTTCTGGGACGTGCAGCGTAGAAAATGGCCCTGGGACTTCATTGGAATTGAAATGGTCTGCAGGATGTCAAATCACGCGTTTCAAAAGGTGGACACGCGGTTCAAAATATAAACCAGTGATTATGCTCTGGAAAGCGCAATAATGCCTCTCCCTGAGAACCTGGAACACATCACGCTTGAATGTGATGCCTCAGGGGCAAAATTAATTCGGCAACTGACCGAGGAACCCTGGGCCATGAAATATTCCAACTGGCCCCCCCTCAGCTGGGGACTCATCTTGGGTTGTAACCTTGTGAGATTTAAACACTCAAACGGGAAAATTATCCCTGCTGTGGGCAGAACTGTCTCTTCAGATTTTTCCTCCGGGCCTTCAAAACGTTTCGCTCTCCACCAAACAGCAACAATCGACGTTCCAAACATCAAACACCAACTCGGGGCGTGCCGTTCAATTAATTGTATTTTTCCGCTCAATTAAAGAATTCAACCCTTTGGCCGCCTTTCAAGAGCCTTTTTGAATCTGACTGGCTGTGCTTATTCTTTTTTTTCATGTAGAGAGGGAAAAAGTGAGGTGCTCCAGCTTCTCGCTAATTGGACGACCATGAAGTCCCAGGATTTTATGGCGCTGAAAATCAAACTTGGAGTCTGAGGCCCAGATACTGTAGACAGAGTAATAGATATCGTCTTTCTTCCTCAATTCGACTGACGCGTGACTCGCTGAGAGGACCGTGACCACAAGAAAATTTCGGCAATCTTCCAAAATGGTTCAGCGGCCTCAGAAGTGAGTTTATGACCACTTACATGCGGATAAGAATGTCCAATGGATAGTTTTCAATTATATTTTGGTCGAACCATCAGTTTTATATGTGTAAGAGGCTTGTGCCGAGAACAACGACCAGAGGCCCAGTTCAGCTCAAAATCGCCACCTGAGCGCCTCTACTTATTTTCTCTTGCTGAAACACGATATCAGGACATTTTTTGGAATTTTTCCAACCACGGACCTAATTCGACAACCGCCCTGGTGACCCAACCAAAGTTCGACATCGACAGGACTGAGTATCATCTATGTTCTCTCTGGGACAGATGCGGAAAGGCACCCAGGATGTATTTAAACCAACCTCAAAACCTGAACTTTGAACCATAATCTGGAAGCTTAGGAACCCTCCCCACACGAGGAAAAAAATAAACAAGCTCCGCCGCGCCGGTGCGCCCCGGTGCCGCGTCAGTGCGCGTCAAAGCGCGCCTGCCGCATCATTTTCTCTAGACCGGCACCGCAGGAGATACGGCGCTTCCGCCCCAGGTGCAATACCCCGGCACGGAGAAGGCGCGCTGCTCCACTCGCGCGGGGTGGATACGCTGCGTGTACCGTGGAATGCACAGCAGGAACACGATAGTCTGTAGTTAACCGCGTGGTGTGTGATTGGAGATCGACGTTATTACATAAACTTCGGATTTTGAATTCCTTCCCACGGCTCTTCCGCCTTTCGAAGGACTCATTTTAAACCTGAACTCGAAGGTTAGGAAGCCAGATCTCTTACATATACGGGCTAAAGAGAACTGTCTCTTCAAATTTCCTCTCTACCTACTCCTTCGAAGTCGACAGAAATACCGGAGATCTCTCGTGGTCGACCCATCGAAAATCGTTCTCACGGTTTCGACGCCGGTGCTCGAGATCTTGGTGGGAAAGTTTTTCATTTCGGTGTCAAGCATGATAATCTGAGGCAGAAATAATGAAAAACGCGCTAACCAGACCCGAAAATTTTGAGAAATCGAACCGATCGGGGAATCGACAGACTACAACACACGAGGTACGAGTGAAAAAAATGTTGTAGTGTCTGTTTATAAGAGACTAGGAACACGGCGGCTTCTCCGCTTCCACCCAAGGTGTAACACCCCGGCACGGAGAAGGCGCGATTCAGTTCTCGCGAAGACCAACCAGCACGCCCTTAGACTTGAGTAAATAACATTGAAACTGCAGAAACTAGTCTCCAGTGATGACAGTATCAACTTCATCAAGACAGACTTTGTGCGTTTGACGCAAGTCCTCGCTCGGTAGAGACAGAAGGAGAGAATCACCGCAATTATGATATCCGTCGCCGCCGTCTATTCTCCTGTTAACCCTGGTACAAAGCAGGTAGGCTCTTCTTTCCACGAACCGAGATAAGCCACAAATATATTGGGACCGGCATCTTACGCAACTCGCTGAAACGCTTGACCTTGTAAAAGCAGACGGAAACCCTGTGCATAGATCAGCTTTCTTTCGTCGGTGTACTTTTAGCACTCGCGCGAGACCGGAACCGAATGAGAGTAAGAGCACTTCAAGTACATTTTAAGTCCTGGCCCCAATATTCAGAGAGCGACTGACAGAACAACAACATCACCGAAAATGCCGACGACTTCACAAACTTCAAGCATCGTCGTGTGAAGAACAGGTGCGCGAGGAATCCAACAGCCGCCTGGTCTTACGTGAGACTCGCATTTGAAGAAAGAGACAAGAAATACCGTAACGCCAGGTTCAGCCCACATGGTCCATGTCTGGAGGTCGAAAAAAAAGTACTGGCCGTAGTGAGCGACCAAAGTGCGATAGATGATATGGCTCCCAAAAATGAACACGGAATCAACACCAAACAGTGGTCGACACTTACAGATTCATCGCAGCTTCCACGGTGTTAAGAACAAGGAGACCGCCGACGAGATAGCTACGCAGACCGCAAATTAGCATGGCGCATAGAGCGTTGTAGTGGTAGGATCTGGTCGAGTGCCCGAGCCAGCCTCTGTGTGCGCTTGTTTGGCATCGTCCTCTAGCTTAGTCAGATCAGCTCTTGTCTTAGACCACCGCTATCCGATCCTTTGCGCAGCGACACCGCAGGATCCCAGTTCTTTGGCTGCCACCAAGCCATTCTGTCCGACTACAGCGTTGAAGCATATGCACCGAACAAAGCGTGGCTGTTGACCGAAAGATCCGCAGAAGGTAGGAGTACAGGCCAGGGCAGCGATGCATCCGAGGAAAAATTGCTGGACCATGAGGCCGACGACCATGGCACCGACAGTGGCACTCAGGACAGGTTGGGTGGGAGTGATACTTGCCATGTTCGGAGAGGGAGAAGACAAACGAAAGGAAAATGGTTTGGGAACCTACGTGTGCAGGCTCTTGCTGTTTATATTCCTGAGTTCAGGGGCGAAAGCATGGAGGGCAGTATTTTCCGGTGTGAATCGAAGCAGGCTTGCCTCAGGGTTGATGTGGTTGTTACGTTCCCGGCATCAAATCTAAAGTTTATTGTGTTACCATCGGCGTGCGGCACGTGAATTACTGTATCCATCAGGCATTGTTGCTAAGTCTCAACAGACTGAGCAGAGTGGCACGTATGTACCTCCATTATGGTCCAGCAGAATAACTTCACCCAGAAGGGAATCGTGGCGTGAAATTGTGTTGTGAAGACAAGTGGATGTGGATCTTGATGTGCCAGCAGGCACAATTACGTCTTGCATGATATACCAGATTCGCCATCACACCGGTGAAATCTTTATGCTTTACTTTGGGTCTTCCAGAACATGAACAAGCTATAGTGACACGGAGACATCGCCTATCCTCGGGAGCAGTCGTTTCTGTCCTTTCCTTTGCTGTATTTTGTCGCCAGTTGTTCTTCTGGATTCCGCGTGTTCTTCTGCGCGTTTTTTCCTCTTGGTTACCTGTCTAGAGGCAATAGGCGAAGATGGGCCTTCACATCCTCCATCGGCGCGGTGCGTCTCTAAGACAGCTGGACTTCCACAGATCTGCATGGGAAACAGCCGCATCTGTATCAGCTTTGACACAATGACGGGACATGTCTCTGACTCTTTTCTCTTCCCCTTGCCGACATACATTCACAGCGCCTCTCACGAGCAGCAGCAGCGCCACAAACCTCCCCAACCGCCGTTCCTCTCCCCCGTAGCGCTCTATGACCTCAGGCCGCCGCCGCGCGTGCCCGCCCCGGCAACCGCTAAATGTGTTCGATGCGTTCTCGCGATGTCCCCCTGGTCTAGGGCCTACACCTGGGAAAAAACAGGTAGCTACGGCGCTATGAAGTGCTGCAGTAGAGCTATTTTAGCAATCCATAGCTTGCATAGCGCCGTAACTACCCTGATTTTTTCCTGATGTACGCTTGGGTACACCTTAGGGAGCATGGCTGTGGGCGCCGCGAGCAAGAGTGGAAGTCGGAGCAGAAATCGGAGCAGAGCACGAGTTCAGAACAGCGCGCGGTTCTTTCACGCATAATTCGGGTCCGTCTTTGCTGATCTTCCTCGGTAGCACGGTTGAGCAGCGGCTCCCCGGAGCCCATCACCACGCACTCGTCACCGACCGGCACCGGATCCGGACCTGCACTCAACGCGCCCGCCCCTCATCTTTGTGTGTCCGACTGACGTGAGCCTACATTGTCTCGCCATACATTCATACACATTAGTTCTTACAACCTTGTTCTCACATTGCCTTCGCGCGTCTCTTCCCAATCTCTTCCCGATCCACCACCATCCAAGTTTGCTCCAAGCATGGCAGCCCTCAGCAGACGAGATGTGCATCTCCGCTCAAATCGTAGCTGGAGGCGAGCGTATGCTCCTAACGTTCGACACAGCCACGGACAGGGTCGCTCGGCAGCGAGAGGTGGTCCGCGCACAGGTAACCCTGCACAAGAACGCCATCCGCGCCTTGCGCCGTCTACCCCCAGAAATTATATCCGAAATTCTCGTTTCCGCATTACCCAACGCGGACCCCGACGAAACCGCCCCTGCCGTGGTACCTCACTCATATCTGCCAATATTGGACAGATGGCGCTGGGCGTCCTGACTTTGTGGTCGAACATCATCTGAGCGCTAACTATCCGATCGAACCAGGCATTTCCGGCCGAGATGCTCTAGGGCAATGGGAGGCAAGAGATGTTTGGTATTTAAATCCTAGTGGACATCAATCAGGTTCGAGGATTAGGTTCTTGCTATGGATTTGAAAAGATGTCATAGAGCCATAACTTCATATAACTCAGTCTATGGTACTTATACTCACTTTGGGACAATGGGTGATCAGTCTGAATTGGAAATATTTGTGAGAATTGAATGCAACCATGACCTGATCACCCATTGTCCCGAAGTGAGTCTAAGTACCATAGACTGAGTTATATGGAATTCTGGCTCTATGACATGTTTTTAGATCCATACAAGTCTTGCATCTCAGGAGCGGTATCCTTAATGGCCTCGTAGACGTCTTCAACCAGCTGAGTAATGTTTCTCGGGCGCATCAGTCAGCCCGAGTGCTTACTGACCCCCGTTCCCACGGTTGGCCGAGCTCCGATGCTCGCTCAGCCACCCGGGATTCCTGCATTCAATTTCAAATGGCTGCCATTTTGAAAAGCATGACCTGACACAATGGAGGTGCATTCAAATGGCAGGCATTTTGAAAAGCATGGCCTGATCCAATAGAGGTGCATTCAAAGGGCTGGCATTTTGAAAACTATGACCTGGCACAATAGAGGTGCATTCAAATGGCTGGCATTTTGGAAAGCATGACCTGATGCAATAGTGATGCATTCAATTTCAAATGGCTGCCATTTTGAAAAGCATGACCTGACACAATAGAGGTGCATTCAAAGGGCTGGCATTTTGAAAAGCATGACCTGACACAATAGAGGTGCATTCAAATAACTGGCATTTTGAAAAGCCTGACCTGACACAATAGAACTGCTTGGGGTTTACCACATTGAGGTAATGTCAGAATTGGAGCGTTTTGAGGACTGGTGCATTGTTTTTCTCTGGTCTAGTTTTCCCCACAGGAGGTACACTCGAATATTCCCGTGCACTGGAATCACAATGATCGGGAGGAGAGTGAATCGGAACTCCAGTTCAGTTCAATCTTGATCCATGTACCCCTCGGTGATTCAGTGATTATTGTAGCCGGGGCCAAAGTATAGCGAAACACCGAAGAAACTGGATGAAGATGTTGTGATGACAGATGCATTGCCCACACGGCGAAAGCGCCGGCCAAGATCCCCCCGTTAAACTCCAGTTACGCCGAAGCCGAGCTGCAACCCAAAATGGGGGCATGCACTTCAGCAGTCACGGTAAGACTGGGACCGGGTTCTTTTCACCAGTTCACCGGTTCACTTTCCCCATTCACCCGAAGAATGGTTTAACACCGGGTGACTCCCTTTCGGGTGAGATGTAACCGTTTTGAACGGGTGAAACTGAATCACCCGTTCATCTTGCACTTTTCACCTGTCGACACTCGACCCGGGATATCACCCGTTCATCGGGTTGTTATAACCCAGAGAATCGGGTGAGAGTAAACCAATTTCTGGTTGAATTTTTTTCGGCACAGTAGTTGTACCAACTGTCTCCCAAGGTTTCCAAAAGAGAGTTTTTTCGTCCATTATTGTATCGGTATGAGTCTGGACAAGAAGTTGAGACATCGGCAAGAAATCGCAAAGTCCCGATGCACGTGCGTTTTTGATGAGCCAATCGGTTGCGAATGATCGTAACGTAAGTTCGTATCTCTCTCTCTTCCCACCATCGTCGCTCCTCCGCTGCTTGCCCGTCGTGTTGATGCGGATGCTCAAAACTGGTCTCTAGCTTCACAGTACTGGGTCTCATGGTCTGCCTATCTCGCTGGCTCTGGCTGGCTCTCTGTGAAGGGCGTCAGATCAACAGCAACGTAGGTCTATACATTTACTTCTACACACTTTGATCATCTGCCGTCGCCGGAGCGAAGCGAAGGCACGTCTTGTATTTCCTAGTAAGCAGCCTCCTCCTCCTCCCGAGTCCACCACCTCTTCAGGGTCCACAACATTGGTAGAAAATTATCTTTCATCAACTGTAACTCACGACTCTACGAGTCCCGCAACAGTGGCGCACTTGGCACAATTTTCGCTACAACTCCATCTGGAACTCTCTCTTTTCTCTCCTCTTTTGATTTCTTTTTCATATATTCGGCCCGGGACACCCAGTACAATGGTTCATAAACCCTTTCTTTCACAGGCGAGACATGGAACGTCCTCAAGATCGAGTTCCAGCTGAAGCAGGTCACGCCCCGCGTCCTTGAATCCGCACCGTACCCCCTCTTCTCTCCTCCACTCGCTTCGCTTCCCCTCCCTCTGCCCTCCCACCACTCGCTTCCTCCCCCAATCCCACCCGCACCGCGTTGACGCTTCCCCAGGTCCGCAAAAGCCTCGCAAAAGCCCTCGTCGACAAGGGCGTCCTACGCACGGAGAAGTGCAACTTTTGCTGTTTGATATGGCGACGCATCCGGTAGTGCGTTCATCTTTACTCTTTACTTGCGCCCCTCCGCTCTCAGGGGTTTGTCATGGGAGAGAGGGCCATACACTGTAAGACCCAAAACGGGTTTTTTTCCTCTGGTTTATAACCCAGCAAATGGGTCAACACACCCCGAGAACGGGGTAGAGTGACCCGTGTCCGGTCCTCAAGTGGGTGAAAATTCTCCACTACCAACGGGTTGCATTCGGGTGACTTTGACTATTTTTTTTTTGCTTTTCCCCCGGTCACCGAACCACTTTTGGGACGGTTGTTCTAACCCGTTTATCGGGTGCTTTTGACGGCATGACGACTGGGTTAAGTTCGGGTTGTCCTCCTCCGCCTAGATGGTCATTTTCACTCGTATCATGCGTGAGAATAAACGATAAATGAATATATTTCGGTTCTGCAGTACAGTAGAATGGACGGATGGCAGCGCGAGTGATTTTTGGAGGCCTTATCATCCTTTGATTTTCCGGCTACCTTGGCTGACATTGCAGGGTAATGGGTGGTGGTGTTGGGATGGCCGTATTGGCGACACCCGAGTTGGTAGAATGTAATAGATAGAGTTCGACATGTTGGTCGTCCAAATTTCGAGGGATGCTTCACGGGCCCGCTCAAGAATAAGTGAATAGATGAGTGAGTTGAGTTGACACCCTCGCTGTGAATGGCGAGCGTGCAAAAGGACTGATATTTGGGTATCAAGACGCGTAGTATGTTGCACCAGCACGAAAGGGAAAGACACGTCAGAGTCGGGCGTCCACAGAATCACATGTGAAGAAGACGTGACACTAATTGCAATTTTTTGCGGCTCCCTGCCCACCCAAAAAATGGGACGCGTCTATCCGTACGCCAAGTGGATCGGACATTTGGGCCGACCGGCGACCTCCGCAAGTGTCCTATGGCCCGATATTTTTTGTTTGCCCATGCCGCATCTGCTGGCTCGATACTGGGACTGGGGGCCCATTGATACTGGATTATGGATACTGGCGGAGTTTGAAAAATCACGTGCTTCGGGCCGTTTCGCCGTGCACTGCCTCGCAGCCAGTGTAAGCCTTGCTCGGATACACCATTGCAAGGTCGACCCACTCTTAATTCATTGTAAAACGCCTCACGCTGTGTTTACTCTGTGCTATTACTATCCCCCGCCCACCATCTCGGACAAACCTAGAACTCGGACAAACAAACATTTCTCCCTCAATACTGAACCATTTCCGGAGATTTTTGGTTTAATGTGAGCAGCAGAAGGTGTACAAGAGATATGGGGTGCAAAATCCTTCCAGGGTCATATGTTTCCGATATGCAACACTGAACAAGTTGACAACTATTGTCCATTTGGGTGGATTTGATGTATTTTGAGTCTTGGGACCCTCTACTGAAGTCATACCACCTCGATAGCACATGTACAGGATGTGTTCATACCATAAGAGGGTCCATGCAAAAACTTAGATGCACAGCTATCTTGTAGCTATCACAATAAACCGAAAATTCGACCCCCGCCCACCAATTTGATCTCATCAATTGCCCAAAATATCGAAACGAAATTCATGGTTGCATGCGGGCCCTTCCCGCCCCCACTGGGCCACTCCTGCGTGGAGATGATAGTACCTATGCATAAGACTGATCGTACATAATTTCGAGCCATTCCAATGGGAAGGGCGTCCGATGCAAAGACTGAGACCTGGGTAAAAGACCAAAAGCTGACGATCTACCCACTCAGCTTGAGCCCAAGTGTTGTATATAAAATGATATTCACAGATTTTAGTTAGGTGTCCAAGTTCTAGGGGGGGGGGATAGTACTCTTCTGTTTTTTTCCTGCCTTCCTTTGCTGCAGAAATCTGTTCCAATTGTTGTCTTGCTCTATCCCCTGATCTCGTTATCTTGATGTGACGGGACGCGTCGTCGGCTGTGTAGCGCAGGCAATCAGAACGAGGTGCAAAGATGTGCCTTCATTTGATCACCTCCGTTGAGTTCAAAAGGGCCTCTGTGCTCAGTGTGGGATCCCCAGCATTCCGTGTCGGTCCGTACAGGGCAATGTTTTTTCATGAATGACCCGAGGGCAATCATTGCCAAGGGAAGTTTTGCCTTTCAGAATGCCATGCAAGCTGTTCAGGCTGTTCAGGATTGGTCAAACCCTGCCACTCGCAAACAACTCCATGTTTACCCAGAAATCCCGGAAGACGGTATCATACGGGAGATTTGGCACGCACAAAAGTGGCAGAAGAACATGGACCTTGACATTCTCAGCCCAATGTATGATGCCGGGGTATCACACTACAACGTCGACGAGGTTCCTCGACTGCGTGATGGCAAATTTGTCGTCCCCATTCGCTGGGTCCAGTTTCGGGGAAAGATTTATGCAGATGCGTTTTCTGTGACGTTTAATGATGAGGTTTGCCAGGCTCCTTTGATAGAGACAGGGGGACTGACAGAAGTTTTACAGGGAGAGGCCGCGATTGCTGATATGGGGACAGTATTCATCCTTGCTGAAGATCTGACCCAGAACTACTACGATCTCAAACAAGCAGGAGAGATTCCCAAATGGGGAGTTCTGTCTATATCTTGACGTGCCGACTGTACCTCATTTCTTTTAGCCTCGAGTGTTGACGCTGGTTACCCCACTCGCATGCCCAATCCGAAACGGATCATATCTGCAGGCCGCAGTTCAGTCAACCCTTTTCCCAGACCCATAGGGTCTAACTGTTTCCAATACATAATGGGTCCTATGAGGGGCAGATTTGGCAGTGGTTCCCACATATGGAGGGAAGGACCATGATAGATGTGGGAAGTGTGTGGGCTTCCCATATTGCCAGTTTGGGCTTCCCAGTTTTGATGTGGGATGTCCCAGGGGGTCACATCACAGAGGCCAAACAAATTGCAATACTGCATTCATTTCTGCGCATACTGGGCTGCAAATAGGTGGATCTGAAAGCCCTTGCATGCCTTAGCCTGTGGAAGGTGCCATGTGCAATAATATCAACATTTATGCTAGCCCTATTAAATGCCCGCCCCTGCTTGTATACACTGGCACCAGTAGCATTGGCCACATATAGGCTTGCATGCAATCTGTGCAGGCTGTACATGATCTGTAATAGCCTGCAGGGTGTAGATGGGCTTGCAGCTTGGGGCACAAGGATATGCATGGGTTTTTGGCTTGTAGCTTGGGGAATGGGTAGGGCATGGACTATGCAATCCAAGCTCATACCTTGCATACTGAGTTGCATTAGAGGTTTGGTGTATATCCCCTATACAGGGGTTTCAGCATGGGCTACACCATCTATCCAGGCTTATATCTTCGGGTACAGGGGGATGTACTGTACCTCATCCAGGGACCAATGTGCAATATATATTAGGGGTTCGGCATGGGCTTCTGGCACTTCATCTGGTCTGTCCCACCGCAAAAAAAATTGCTCATGGGATTTCCCATTTCCCTCTGGGAATTCCCAGATTAAAGTTCACTTGGGGCATCCCACATGCATTGTGGGAACAACTACACCTACCATATAAGAAGAATGCATGGAGAGTGTTGTTGTTCCCAGTGCCTACTGTAAATGGCAAGTATGGTCCTTCCCAGGTGCTACCATAAATGGCAGGTATGGTCCTTCCCAGGTGCTACCATAAACAGCAGGTATGGTCCTTCCCAGGTGCTACCATAAACAGCAGGTATGGTCCTTCCCAGTTGCTACCATAAATGGCAGGTATGGTCTTTCCCAGTTAGTTCCTTTTTGGGACACTATCACTTTCTGCCTTAAAAGGAAACACTCTACATCAATCCTTCCTTTGTGCAAACATGCTCTTTTTCTTCTTGGGAAGTCTATTCTAGTGTGATAACCATGCATTTATACCATTTATTCATAAGCTGGAATGTCCTTCTGGCACCTGTACTACTATATGACAAAGATATAATGTTGCAGAGGTGAATCTATTACTCTGCCCCTTGTGGGGCTCTCACAGAGGTGTAGTGCTTCTGGCTATGTTTCACATCATATTCTATGGCAAACTCCATCCTGTCCAATGAGTTAGACCATCCAAAACATTTGAATTCTGATCAAGGGAAGGCGAAAACGCTGAAATTTCCTTTTTGGGAAAAAGGCGTAGTGGCCAGAAAAGGAAGTTGGTGGTTCGTGTCTCAAAATATGGTCAAAATCAAAGTTATAGAGCTTGCCGAGGGCTATCTGACTGTGTTGACGGTTCTGTGAAAGAGCCTCTGGTTGTTGCACAAAATGCAAAATAAATTACCACAGCCAGCGATAAATGATGGTGAATTTGATAGTGGCAGGCATGCAAAATAAACAAATTGAGGGGTGATGTGGTGCCAGGATGTAGGCACCAAAAATGCAATATAAGATACTGGTACAATGGTGTAGTGGTATATATCTCGATGTTTTAGGTTGATGACAAATCTGCTCTTTCACGGTTCTAAGTTCAAACCTTGTTGCAGGTGTTTTTTTTGGTTTAAGAACTTTTGAGTACCGGCGGGCTCATCAGGCACACCTAACTGTTCTGGCCGAATAAAACTGTGCCTGACAGGCCTAGCAAAAAAAAAAAGACATAATGGGCTATATCCTAAGGACTATGGAAAATACTATCCCTGGCTCACAAAAATATTATTTCTGCCCAATGGTCTAGGCTTTGACCAAGAATCTAGCGGATTGTAGGGGCCCTGAGCCTTTAGAGATAAATCATATGTAGGGGATAATTAGGCAGTTATGAACTGTACATTGTGCACAAGGGAAGGATTGATGTAGAGTGTTTCCTTTTAAGGCAGAAAGTGATAGTGTCCCAAAAAGGAACTAACTGGGAAAGACCATACCTGCCATTTATGGTAGCAACTGGGAAGGACCATACCTGCTGTTTATGGTAGCACCTGGGAAGGACCATACCTGCTGTTTATGGTAGCACCTGGGAAGGACCATACCTGCCATTTATGGTAGCACCTGGGAAGGACCATACTTGCCATTTACAGTCCCTTCCATGAAGACACTTTCTTGACCACCGGTTAGTCACTGTTCATTTTCTGCGTCTCCCGCTGACTGTCTGTTGCATAGCTACTGCCGAGTTCTATGCGAATGCGCCCAACATTACTTCGCTCATTGAAGATGTCACCAGTATGACCGCTATGTCTACTGACTTCGCCACCAACACGCTCGCAATGCGCAAGAGGGTCTACTACATCATGGTAGAGCTTGCTACTCTCCACGAGCAGTGCCGTAGCTTGCTCCTCTGCCGTGGTCAGTTGGTCGAGGAGGGTGAGTCCATTGCTGATACCCTCCGTTCTCTCCCGGAGACCCCTGGCGTCGGAATGGACACTATGGTACCTTAGATTATTATCTGCGGCCCACATTTTTCGTATAGACTTTCGTCTCCCGGCCACTCGCACAGGACATCCGCGCACTCATTTCTCACTTCTTACGGCTTTCAGCCACATTATTTCGCCCGTTGAATACCATTTGTACGCTTTGTCTTTTAGCTACCAAATGCATTCGCCAAGCTGTGTTTCAGCCTTTCATTCCTTTGCTTTCCGGGCAGCCGACCTAGTCAACGGTCGGAGGGTTCCTCTTTGTCATCAGAGTTCTCCGGTTGTTCAATCCAGGCTTCGTCCGACTCGGCGGGTGGCTCAAGGTAATCATCATTGGCCCCCAACCGAACATTCTCAAACTGGAAATCGCGCCCTTGATACAAGTCCATGCTTCATCACGAATAATTTCTCCCAACATTCAGCGGATAGATCTATCAGATCATGAATATTGTCCGGGAGCTTTATAGTGCGCCGTTGTTCAAATGGGACTACCCGGAACTGGCCAATCTTAGACTGAAAGACTGAGCCGTCCATTTCAGCTACAATATAACTTCCTCCTGCTGTCCTTCTGATAACTATCACCAAATGAATTTTAAGGTGTCACCGGCGACAGATTTGCGGAAAGATTTCAGAAATCACGATAACGGTTTCACCGGGCGACGATTCCAGGTCGCCGGGCGAGGCATGAAACAGATTCGATTCCCAGACTTGAGCTCAAGGTCACAAAAGGCATTGATCGAGAAAAAGGATAGATTCGGTTTCATGGTACTAGAATGCGACGATGCTACTAGTTTATCTAGATGCGCAGAGAAGCAGGAAGTACAAGCGAGTATGTGTTACACAACAAGTCAATACACTCGCGAATGAGAAGAAGGAGAGCGGCCGGTGGTTAAGCTCAACGCAGTTGTGATAAAGGACGACGAGTTCCTTGAGTCCAGACCACCCCTTGAGAATGTTACGGGTACGGTTTGTGACCTTGCCAGCTTGCGAGTTTGTTTGACCTTTTTTGACCTTTCTTGGCCTTGTACAAGCTCACAAGCTAGCTGTGAAAAGTCTGGGAGACAACGAATGTTCGGCACAAATGTGGTCTAATCATCTAAGGCTTCCGCTCGAAACAACAACGCGACTCCTGCTTGCGGTATTTTGCGGTGCCGTGCTCTTTCGTCGCACACCAAAAAGCAGCTTTCTCACACCGCGCTCGTCCGGCTCGAAGTCAGGGTGTTCTGGGGGCAATCTGGACTTGAAGCTTTCCGCGACTTTGTGGTGGAACTCGTTGTTACCGGAACCGGCTGGGCCCTCACGTCGCCTGTCTTGGTGATGGAATCTCTCCCCGCCATTGAAGGGGCGCGGACTTCGTCGGAAAATGTAGAAAGCCTAAGAAAATGTTCTCAAAGTACCTTAGTGAAACATGAATATTTTTCAATTCTGTATCGACCGAGAGACTTCAATGTACGACTCGAAAGCTCAGCTGTCTCGTAAAATAATGCGGGATATGCCTATCTGGTATCATAAGCTTGCATACCCTGGAATCCGCCGACTAAACCATCCCGCAGCAAGCATATGCTTGAGAGAGAACCACACAGTCAGGTCAGTCCGAGATGCGGAACTGCTTCATGACATTTTGAACCAACCCAATCACTTGCCTTCAGATGAGTGTGAATATGATTCCTGCAATGAAATTGAGATAAATACTGGATAAGGTACTCCCCATTCATGTTATGTCAAGTGTAAAGAACTACTTGACACTCTTCCTCCAAAATGGGACCCTAGAACTAAACAACCCGAGGATTACGAGTTACCACCAGAAAACGAGGATGACGGCTGGATCTCCTTTGATAGAAGAGTCAGAACCACCGGTACCACTAAGGATGTGTTCTGTATTTTCACTGAAGGCGAAGTATGCAATGTCCCTCCCGATATGGGACTTATGCAACTCCCTCACTGTGAGCCTCTGCATGCCGCAACCGATGGTTCATGCTTGAACAATGGCGAAGACAAATTGTGCGACCAGTTAAATTCGTCCAGAGTAAGTGGGAGGGAAGGAACCTGCGCCGGGAGTAACATGATGAGTGAGGAAAGAAGGAAAGCAAAGTCAATTCAGACCACGCGGGAAACATGAGGTGTTGTTTGGTTTGGGCTGCCTTCAACGTGACCGAGTCGGCTGACGCGCGTCGACATCGCTTAATTTTTGTCCTCTGCCTCCACGATGTCCTCTCACTCCACTCCACTTTCCTCGCGAGCTGGAAAATGATCTTCCTCAAAAATGGCTTAATGGAGCCCAGTCGGTGCTGCATCCTCTGGATAAATACATCCGCCTCTCTCTATTCACAGTCGCCTTTTATCTCGAAATTAATGCACTCCGAGAGGCGCAGGAAAAATGGCACCGTAGTGTGGAATGGGCACGCCACAACCTTCCCGATGGCAATCTCGAAATTTTCGATGCTGTTTCGTGGAATACGGTGCATCCAGGAGCGCCCGATGGACAGCTGGATTGGACACGGCTCGTCGACGATGACCTGGCATTCATGGTATCTCCGCAGGCGATTCGGGATGGGAGTGCTCGGCTGCTGTAAATTCTGACGCCGCCGCACATGCTCTTCACCTTGCTCCAAAAAGCGCCGGCCGAAGGCCCCCCGCGGTGCTAAGATTCTTCCATGGGTTACGATCCTACGAAAATTCTATACATAGCAAAGGCTGTGTGGAACGTTGGCGTGGAAGTGTGGGCGTGGGTTGTGCGGCCGAGGTATTCAGT